>WFMF01000528.1:0-23786 GCA_011033025.1 Beroe forskalii | reverse complement strand
CCTTTTGAGATGTTGCATGAATATATGGCTGATTATGAAATAAAAGGAATGATCTGAAAACAACACATGCATCAAATAAATGCCTTTTGTCTAAATAGATGTCAGTATCTGCTGTTTCAGTGTTCTTTACCTGGTCACCACATACAAACACTTTCCTTTCAGGGACACTATTTCTGTGGATACTTCTTTGAAAATATGTCTTTGGCAACTTCTGGGCTCACATTCTTCTCTTTCAAACTGTCAGGCTTGATGGAACCATTTTCAATGGGGTGACAAGAATTTATGCCGACTACACTCAACGAATATTGATTTGAATGAAGTACATGTAGATACAAATGATTACTGAGTGACTTTTCTGAACCGAATCTTTGATCACACAGGAGGCAAGTGTTGGTCGTGTCAGAGTGCTGTTTTAGCCATCTCAACACTCATCAACAACAAAATCCATGAATGAGCCATGATTATCCTTTGAGTCACTATTCATTAGTTCAACCTTCTCCTTGAAAGTACGACAAATTGATTTAAGTGAGGCAATTATAGTTGATTTCGTAGCTGTTTTCTTTGTTGCTGTTCTTCTCACGCATTGCCTCAATTGTACCGATTTCTGACATGAATTTCCACCCACTTGTTTGACATGAGCTATCTTTCAGTTCAATCTTAGGCTTCCTGGACCGACCTTTCAGTGCAGCTTTTTGAACAACTTGGGCATCAAGTTGAGGTGGTAACACCGGAATATCAACCTTAGTTGCAGTTCTTTGCTGTTTCGTGACCTGCTTAGACTTACTTGCGATAGCTCTCTTACCTGCTCCTCTTTTGGTAGATTTTGATGGAGCTGGTTTGATGGGTGCAGGTTTTATGGGCACAGGACTGAGGATGCTTGCTTGATACTGAGGTATTGTTGCAAACAGAGTTTTACCCTTATTACCCTGGGTAGATGGTTGCAAGGGCTGCAGTTCATGGTGCTGATTAGGAAGGTTCCTGTTTGGTTGAGTAAGATTAATCAAGGTTGGCAATGAACTAGTAGATAATGTAGACGGTCTGCCATGTCCATCCACACCAGTCCTATCATTGGCTGAATTTACAATGAAAACAGGGTTAGAAAGAGTGAATGGGGGAACAGCATAGAATGGGACACCTTCTTGTGGAGGATTATTATTCTTTACACTTTCATCACTTTCCATGTCATCGTTTCTAGTTTGATGAGAAACAGTTACAAATAAGGTTATTTCGATAAAAACATCTTTGTAGAATTAAAGTTATTGATCATGATGGTGCTACAATTTAACCTTATAAAAGCAATATTCAAGATGGATTTCGGTGGTTACATTTCTTTTTAGATACTCTCAGTCTAATTAAAATTCTCAAAAATTTAGAATTCTTATTATCATAATTCACATGTGTAATGACTTCATAGGCAGTAACAGACATATTGAACTTGTTTACAACCAATGACTTCTATTATTTCTATGACATGAGCATCTAACAACTGTGATGCCAAAGTATCTGTGTGCCCTGCATTGCCAAAGATTTTCTTATTCCTAAATTCCAAGACAATTTGTAATCTCATGCCCATGACCGATTGCAATTTAGTCAAGGGACAAAGGTTAAAGATAATTCAAATAATCACTGTTTAACTATAATCACAGTTTTAAAGGTGAATTACTAATTATGAAAATAGTTGGACATGATATAAATATATTAACAGGCTCTGTAGGCAGGGGTGTAGCCACATTTTTGGAAAGGGGGCGGCGAGTTACATTTAAAACCTGTTTAATGTTTTACTTTGCTGGCTCAAAGCTCTCATTTTATCAAAATGAAAAAAATATTCGTATCACCTGTTCAAGAAGGGGGAGGCAGCCGCCTGTGTCGCCTCCCCCTGGCTATGCCTCTGTCTGTAGGTATGATCTAGGAATAAAAACATCATACACAGTTTCCTGTATACTTGGCTGAGTGGACAGTGTAGCTACTCTGATTGTGTAGCTACTCTGATTGTTAAATTGCAGAGTAGCTACACAAAATTTCCTGAATACCGACTAAAAAGCAACAACTTTCAGCAAAATTTTTCTAAATTTTTCATTGAAAAATTACCTAAAATTATAACATAATCAATATTCGAGTATTTATTTACACTGTCTATTTTCTTAATTGTCAACTCAAGAAGGTGGGGAGGGGGTTATCCATGTTTATGTATTCTCTTCAAGAATCAAGAGGGGTGGGGGTTGGACTATGATTATGTTTGATTGTGATAGGGATGGAAGAGGGTTGATATTGACCTGAAATTAATTTCGTCATTATATGTGAATGATCCCCAACTACCATGTCAAGGTGCCACAAAGGAATGAAAGATACACTGATTTGGACATGTAAAACATACATAATTCTATCTCTTTACCAAATTCAAATCTCCAGTCTCAACAAATTAATATTACTGAACAGAAGGCAATAATTTGAGTTCAAATTTAGTGCAAGCTGATGGGATAGAAGTTTCCAAATCTGCTCAAGTGAGGAGGGTGCATATAATAGATATGACAGTCTGTCGATTTTTTTCTTGAAAATTTCAATTTTCACCCCCAGTAATAAACGTGGCAGAGTGTTTCACTATGACGTGCAGCTAAGTTTTCTCTAACCCTTAACATGAGGGGAATGACTGGAATAAACCTCACAACGTTTCAATTGAAATGATGGGAATGGCTGGGATTTGAACTCTGCACCATACAGTTGAGATGAAATTGTCACCTTAATCCACCACACCACTGAAATAAAACAGTATTTTGGAATTAAATGTATTGTGGCTCAACTTGCTCCATTGCAGGTTTGGTCTGAATGAATAAGGGATCCTTGAAATATTGCATGCAGTAATCAATTGTTGGCACCTTCAAGTTTCAACCCCCTCCCTGCCCCTCCCAGTCAAACATAATCAAAGCTCAACCCCCTCCCCTCTTGAAGAGCATATTATCTAATCATGGCTTCCCCCACCTATTTGAGAAGAAAATGAAAAAATGTACAGTGTGAATACTTGAATATTGATCATGTCCCAACTTTGGAAAACTTTGATGAAAATATCTTCTTTGTAGAACAAATACAGTCATCTTTGAAATATTGAGACAATTTTTGAATAATTTAGCCGAAAATTTTGCTTTTGAGTCAGTTTTCTGAACATTTTGCCAAAAAATACCAAGAATTTGTGGCGAAAGTTTCAATTGTGTAGAATATTGGACATTTCGATTACATAATTAACCAATGTTCAACATCTCCCCACCCCATAATGAAACATAATCATTTGAAAACAGACCCTCCCCCTAGGTGATTATGCAATATGAAAAGATATCTAATATACTGACTTTGAATAGTGGCCTAAACAGGATTTACTCATTCTACTATTAACAGAAAGCAGTGTAACGTGTATGAGTGTGTGAGCCTGGGCTCTACATTGGCAAAAACGACGGATTACAATTACTATTTATTATATTTGAATTAAAAAGAAATCTTTCTTCAAGACATCAATCTGCAAGACTACTAATTAGTATAAACATTGATTCATTTCTTGCTGTCATTGGATGATACCCAGCTGAAGAAATTCAATTGAAAGCAATAAAAAAAAACATACAAAATTGCAGCAAATGGCACAAAAATTGACTACAGGATGCAATTAATGCAATGCAATGTATTACCTCGATCCATCCATGAGGATTGAAGAATGAAGAAGGTGCAGGTGGACCAGAAATTAAAAAGGAAAAACAAATAAATAAACCTTGGTGATATATCAGCAAACAGGAATTGTGTGATATATCAGCAGGCAGGAATTGCAATTGTGTTGTTAACATATATTAAATTTCTCGTGATATGATTTGCCTAACCAGGACCCGTACCCATACGCAAAACTATGCAGGCTTAGGAATAATTTATCATTTATGCAGCTGGCTTATTGACATTGCATAATTATAAGATATGTTTCCAAAAATTCTTGTCTGGCGTTCCTAGACCTCGCTTCCTTAGCGACCTTAGCGCGCTTCGACGCCGCGCAACTTGCAGAGTTGTTTGTGATCTGACGTCGCATAGGTGTGTGTACGCACCCTGCAACGCGAACGGAGACATAGCTTTAGCAATTTCAAATTCTATTCAAAATTTGAAATTAGTAGGATTTTACCCTACCCTCCGCCGCGCACAGCCATTTTTTCCGCTACCCTCCAAATTTCCGAGTGTTGCGCGATAGGGATGGGTGAAATCCATTTATGATATATTTGTCGTACGATGTATGACTCGTAGGATGTTACCCTACCCTCGCGCTTGGCGCAACGTTCCACATTTGGACGTCACTTTGCTTGACCCCCTCGCGCGCGCGACGTCAGACAACACTTTGCAACGCGGCTGACGCGGCGTTGATTCTCGAGAGGGTCTGTCAACGCCAGACAATGATCTATTTGAAATAAATTTAAATAGTTATTAATAATAATAACTTGCAGAGTCGCCCGCGTGAGTCGTGGCGCGCGCGCTTCGCGCGCGGGAGGGGGCCGGGGTCATGGTCAGGCAACGTCTGACAAAGAGTTGACTGTTGAGACGTAAATAAAATCCAATATTTAAAAAATGGGTTTTACAACGTCAAACAACAAAAAATAATGGTAGTAGGATTTTACCCTACCCTCCGCCGCGCGCCATTTTTCTCCCTAGTCTGCAACACGACCCTCCAAATTTCCGAGTGTTGCGCGCTAGGGATGGGTGAAATCCATCTAAATAATGGTTGAAAATCACAATTATCGGATCTAAATATAATTTATATTTATGGCAATTTGATCAATTTCAATTTTAAATTATTGTATTTACTCCTATTACTCCTTTTACTCCCATTGTTTCTATATAAAGTTGAAATGATTTCAAATGTTATTGATAAATGGACACTGGTGCCAAGACTTGTGATGGTTCAATATCATTATTTCAACTGTACCTACTTGTGGCACAATGTTCATGTTTTTTAACTTATTGTTGTATTTCGAGTACCTTGTTAGGGTACATGATGAAAGAATAAGTGTGGCGAGGAATTGTATCCAGTTGTGTTGTCATATGACAAAAATGTTATCTTATCTTATCTTATCGTACCTTAGGAGGTCTATTTATAAAGGGTGTAATTTGGGGATTTTTCGAAAAAATCCCCATATTTTCAACCTACCAAAATTTTGCCCGCCACAATTTTACTCCCCGATTTAATTCAACCCGCTTTCGAAATTTCTTGAACTATCTGTACTAAAACAGTACAATTTCGTTTCAGAGATGAGTTTTCAGATAGTTACAGATAATTTAGTCAAAGTCAAATGGTTAAAACAATTGAAATTCAAAAATTTAGAACAGTAATTAATGAAGCAGAGGCTCAGGAAGACGATCAAGAATTCGATTTGTAATATTAGAATTAATCTATTTTCCATTGTTTTTCCCAAAAATCTTTCATTTGTCAGCAAAAAGTTAGAAAAATCACCCAATTTTATTTGGTGGGTGAAATTTGGGGATTTTTGAAAAAAATCCCCATATTTTCAACCTACCAAAATTTCAAACACCGCAATTTCGATCCATATAAATAGACCTCCTAAGGTACATACTATTTTATGTGAAATGATTGTTGATGCAATGAGTGTTGCTATAATATGAAAACATATCATTTTATTTTGTTGAAGATTGCTTTTAGCATTGACTGAGGGGGACCCCACAGTGAAACACTAAAAATGCAATAATCGATTCAAATCATTTTATTTCATTTCATTGAATCCATACTACCTGATAGGAACATATGGATGTCCAGTGTGGTATTTGCCAGGATTATTATGTCATACCACGCCTTCTGAATTGTCTTCATTACTTCTGCCAGTGCTGTATAGAAAGCATTCAGACTGATGATAGAGCAATATGTGTTATTTGCAAAGAAGAGACTCTCATTTCATGTGGTATCTATGTTTTCCATTTTACCATGCAATATAATAATAATAATAAATAATAATAAGTGCAATTTATACACCGCAATTAAGCTTCAAGCCTATACTCAGCATAAACTATAAACTACTTGAATGAATTATATACCAACTGACCTACTGTGAATCAGTGATACTTATTTCATTTAAAATGAATCATCACATTGTTTGCAAAACAAGTACTAGATCCACGTTTGTTAGAATATTGCTGGAATATTTTCAGTGAGGCAGCTTCCAATCTACCCACTCTTCTACCATGTTGCAAATAGCACAACAAAAGAAATGCTTTGCTGTGCATGCCCTAACCCTTCATCTCTGTTTTGTGTGGATTGTGATGAAGTGAGTGGTTTTAAATTCCTCTTAACTTTTTGAGTTGTTTCTTGACATAAGTTCCATTGCAGAATGGAACCCAGGTTCCTTTTCAGTTATGCACTGATTCATTGTAAAACTGAATTTGTATGATTGATGACAATAATGAAAAAATAATAATAATGGATTACATACCTATGAATTATCCCTAGCTCATTTTCAGGAATACTGCAACAGCTGTTGTCTGATTCATCAACGAATGAAAGTATCAAGAAACCATGTAATGAAGTCAATATCAGAGCTGGGGAATAGGAAAATATTGACTTGTGATGATCATATGGGACATGCCTTGGATATCTATTGCCTTAACTGTGAAAAGTTGCTCTGTGACATGTGTAGTGACTGCTATCAAAGTATGTGCTATTTCAATAGTTGTCAAAGCTCAAATTGAAGTTAAATACTGTATATCTTAGTCCAGTAATGAAATTTTAATTGGTAATTTTGATGTTGATCTTAAGCCAGAAAAATAATTGTTATCAACTTCTATCTTTCATCACTGACTCTTATTTGGTTTAATAGCTCAGTATCATTTTCATTTCAGAAAAACATCAGATAAGAAGTACTTTTGAGGCATGCCAGAGGTATAAAGATGAAATGATGCCTGAAATGAATGATAAGTTGAATTCTTTGGCTGACATGTTAGAAATGAGTAAGATTGATTCTTCTAAAAGAAAAAGCATGGAACTTGAAAACTGCTTGAAAATCAAGAGTGAAATAAGTCAAAGGATTCATTATATCATATCCATCATTCAAAACAAAGAAAGAGATCTCTTTAATGAGTTGGACAAAATATTTGGTGATAACTCAGCAAAAATTGACTTGAAAATTGAATCAATTGATCAAAATGCTAAAGCTCTTAATCATTTCATGGATATTTCAAAAGAATTTGAAATTGCTGATAATAACAATGCACTATTACAATTGAAGCCATTCCTGAATAAAAGATTCAATGATCTCCTAGTGAAATTATCTTCTGAATCATTTGTGTTACCCTCCCTAGACACTGTAACTTGGTCTGAAAATGGTGATAGCATTAGCCAGATTTCACACCTAGTCGATAATTTTGGTGAAATTCAACTAAATAGAGCAAGTTACAGGTTTGCAGTTAATAGCATATTATACAATACTATAACACTATAATACTAGGTAACAGGAAATCTGGTGCATAAAATGCCAGCCTCAGAGCAATGCCCTACCATATCTTACTTGTTAGTCTAAACTCCTGACCTCTGTCAATGGTTGCTTCTAATCCAAAGTTTTATCTATAATGGTGTTTATAAGGTGTATGACAAACTTATAATAAATGTTGGTCATCGATTTTGTAATTTAAGGATCAGAGTGGAGAGGGAAGAGACTAAACTGTGAATCATTAGCAGTTACCTTGCAGCTGCAATCATGATACATTTTACTACATCAAAAAATATCACTCAGTTATGGCCTGCAAATTAAAAAAACACATTAGCAATGATTGTGTGCATAGTCAGCCATGCATGTGTAAATGAATGGCGACCATATTTTTGTGCACATAAAATGCATATTTTCATATAAAAATGCAAAATGACACTTCTGTGCTTCAAAACCTGCATGCACATATATTCTTTCTTAACATATTACCATGGGGCATGATGTACTAAAAACCAGAAAAAGCTTGAAAATTATAATCAATAGGTAGATTAATTAGATAATTAGATAAAGTTATTGATTGGATAAAGTTATTAATTGGATTTTATTTGCATGTAAAGTATTACTAGTTGCATATAGAGAATTGAAAAGAAACTAAAGTAATTTGATATTTATATTGGTTCACTCAGGCAGTCCATTATGCCTTTCTGAGTGTTCAGTTTATAACGATTTGCTTGAATAATTGGAACCCTTGTTCAATACCAAACAAATGACATAATCAACGTGACTTTCAGACTTACTAATGTAAAGAAGTGGACTTCTACCCATTCTTCATATCTCGGATTATCTGACTCTTGTAAAACAGCTAATGCTTACAGCATCGACACATTTTGGAGTGACCAGAAGCAGAAGTGAGTTCAAATTTGCCTTAGATAAACTATTTCACTGATGCGATTTATAATGCAGCTATCAAATTTATGATCTCATGTGTTTCATTTCATCTAGTAAATTTACATAAGCTTACTCTGATCTAGATATTTGATTTAAGTTCTTCTCTAAGGTTTTGCCTCATATCAGAATAAGGGTTGTTGAACATGCTATTGATGGCAACAAGATTCGTGATGTCTGGTCATGTTCAAAGCAGTGTGCATCTCCTAATAGCCTTCTTTCTCCTGCCCTCTCAGTTGATGGTTTGTTTGTGGTGAATTTATGGGATAGCTTCCAAATCCAGATCCATGGAAGTGTTTCATGTGCAATGTGATACTACTCACTACTGTTTACTCATTACTGTATGTTTTCTTGTTTACTTGATAAACTTTCTTGATACCAAAATTACAGAGAAGGGGACCATTGCCATTGGAATAGGACATGAGGTTATCGTTGTTGATTGTGAAACAAGAAAATCATATAAATTTGGGAAACATGGACATTATCCTGGACAATTACAAAGTATCTCGAGTGTGGCAATAAGCTCTGCGGGCAATATTTTGGTGTCTGACAAGGTTCTCAACCAAGTCTCCATGTTTGGATCCGATGGAGAGTTCGTACTCTGTTTTGGAACGTCCCCTAAGAATGTGAGTCTTTTATTTTCTTTACAGGTATCAGTGAACTGCATAACCCCAGAAATCAAAACGTTTCCGAACTGCCTATCGCCATTCTGTCTTATCAAGTAAAACTTTGGTGTCGTTACTTTAATTATACAGATAGTGCAATAATTGAGTTTATGGGCTTCCTCAGACTGATACATCTCATCACTATTTATTGTAGGGCAGCATAACAGAACACTCACTGCGGGACCCCAGGGCTCTGGTTGTGGGTGAAAAGGATCACGTCTACGTAGCTGACACTGGTAACCACCGCATTGCTATCTACAATCATGAGGCAAGTACAGTGTTCTCTTTCAATGTATGTATAGGTACAGTAATGTGCAGTTCTATGATTCATTAATTAATGATTCAATTTTATACAAAATACATTATACAATGCCATGCGGTACAAGTGCTTCTGTTTTGAGTTTCCAGCCGATCAAAACGCCTCTTTTCACCAGCACTGGCTAATAAAGTTACACACTGTCATTTTACAGTAAGAAACCACCGCAGGGCCGTTACTTGAAGTCCATTGGAAAGCACGGCACAAGGGCTGGAGAGTTTATTTCCCCTTGTGATGTGGTTCTGAAGGAATTGCTCCTTGTTTTAGAGCAAGGTAAGTTTGTGAAATGACCTCATAGTAGCAATCTAATGTTAGTTATTGCTCGTCAGAAAGCGATCGGGAAGGGGGAAAATTCATTTCATCGCGAACACGAAAACGATTGGTTTGTCCATTTCGAATTCTTGTTGCACAACCATCCATCAAATATTTTATCAGACAGAGCAGATACTGTACATCTCCACTTTAGCGTTAGCACTCATTAAGTCCTCAATACACTCGTTGAGTAGAGAGGAAAACCATGAAACTTGAGCGCAATCTTACCACGAACTCAATCTTATCTTGTTGATCATTTTCATATTCTATTGGACGCATTCCAACTTAGCAAGGAAGCTGGGCGAGTGCTGGGTGTATTAACATCTGAGTTTTGCATTTCATACGATTAGAACCAACGTGACATTCATTGGGCGTCTTTTAACTGGGACTCGATGCCATTTCTAATTAATTTTTGATTCAGAATAATATATTAATTATGATCGATGGCATAAAGGTCCCGCTATCATATGGTTGTATTTTGAGTTAAATACCAATGAGCCATGAGCATTTTGGTGTCCCTTTTTGTAAATTGAAGAAAGCCCTTGAATAAAATAATCCGTTGATCGTAATTGAATTTGGTGAGATTTCAATATGCCAATGACAGGAAACAAAAGAGTACAGTTTCTGAGCAAAGACAGTGATAACGATGTCCTGGGTGTGTTTAGTGCAGACTGCGTGGACATTCCTAAACATGTCCTGTGGAAATTGCCTGCAACTACAGGAGGAGGAGGGGTTGTAAGAGGAGAGCGGAAAGGAGTGCAAGCAGTGCAGAGCTGTGGTGCTGATAAAGACGGAGTGGTAATCAGGAGTGGTGGTGTGGTAAGAGGTGAACTGTTAGTGGCAGGGGCAGGAGAGGTGTTCCATTTAACACTCACACCTACCACTGTTACTAATGAAGCGACATTTACATGCTAATTATACATGGTATAGCTGTATAACGTAACGGTTTTTATTTAACAATTTTATTGGTACTTTTATTTGGATTATTTATTTAATTTCTATTTTCTATTTGAATTTGGTCATCACTGTTACCATTGGACTGGGAAGACTTTTTTCCGTTTTTCGCATTTGGTGACATTGGGTAAATGTAACATAAAGTGTTTTCTATGTCTTTATGTCAATGGTGACACTTATATAATTATTTTTATTGATTTTTTAACCTTTTTAATAAGCATTTCATGGGAGCTGGTATTCTAGAAACATATTGCTTGAAGTTAAATTAACTGTATAATAAATGAAGTTTTTATCGATTTTCATATTAAATTGGATAGATTTATTGCAGTTCAAAAATAAAAAAAAAGTTTGATAAAGAATCAGCTCGAATTACAGAAATATTACGATTTAGATAATAATCAAAATTGAAATTACATGAACTCATATAAATGTCGATTCAAATTTCAAATTGTGTCTAAGTTTAGCCGGAGTTTAAAACGCACAATACTCTAACCTATCCACCTAATTAGGTACACTGGAATGACCTTGGCTAATTAGACCGCGCATCTATCATGGATGTAACGGATCGTATTTCCACGAAGCCCCTGCTGGCTATCCCTGCCATTCTCTTCGTTATAATCGGGGTGATAATCCTGCTGTGGTTCTACCCTAAGGACTGCCTCCTCAACTTCAGATACAGGAACGTGCACGAGTCTTCCGTGCCTGATGATGTGGAGTTGGAGAAGGGAGAGATGGCGGCTATCAAACTGGAAAACATCGCTAAACTCGGCATTGGGAGGTCCTACCTCCATCCTACCATCAGAGATGAAGTAGAAGTGTAGGGGCTCATGTTAGCTTATTATAGCTTGATGCAGCGCTCAGTAGGTGAAAGACTTAGACGGTTTTCTGATGGGTATAAGAGGGCATTCTGACGAGATGTAGATGGTGTTCTGACGACATGTAGATGATATTCAGACGGCTATAGAGTGTAGGCAGCATTTTGACGGTATTATTACGCTGTGGCGTTATTTAGCTCAGGAATCATCTTTGACTGGTTTTCAATCGAACATTAATCATGCTAGATATAATTAGTCAGTGCTAAATAGTGATTTAGTTATATCTATTCATAGTACCATGCTTTGCAGAGAAACTCTTATACAAGATCACTGATAATATTTTGATAAAACGTAAGAATGCATATTTTTTTGCGGGAATGATTCTGATGGTGAAAAATTCAAATTTCAGAATAATTTCTAGATAATTATTTTTACCAAAAATCTTGATGCATATTTTCCAGTGTGAATGATGCTTTTAAGATGTAATAAGCGGTTACATGTCGAAGTGGTGACCGTATACCGCAACTTACATGGTCGAGGAGACAGCCGAGACTGTAAGTTGGATATTGGATAATGGACGAGACGCGCCGAGTTCATTATCGTAGGTATACGGTTACAGCTGAGATCATGGAACCGGATTATACCCCGACTGGAAACAGCTGGGACTGACTATTCCGCGGCCAAACAACAGTATTTCTTCCCGCTCGGGTCTGACGACCCTCGTCCGGATTCATCGCTGAAGTAGATTTTTGAGTGCTCCTTTATAAAATAAAATTTCATTTTTTAGCTTTTTTGCACTGTTATTCAGTGGAGACCGTATAATGTACGATTAACAAACGAATGGGAGTGTGATATCGAAAATTGTCACACGAGGCGTAAGCCGAGTTTGACAATTTTCGATATCACACGATCCATGAGTTTGTTAATTGTATTATTACCCGACAAAACAGTACTCCCTACCACTCGGGTCTGACGACCCTCGTCTGAATTCAACGTTTTTATAGATTTTTGAGTGCTCCTTCATAAAATCAACAATTTATTTAACGATATTCTGCTCTATTATTCCGCCACTGTTCAGTAGTCCTATAAAGGAGTGATATATCGATAATTATCACACTGGAGTTTTAGCCACGGGAGGGTAATAATCAAACTTACACGGTCGCTAAAACAAGCTTGGGAGGGGTATAATTTTACTTTTAAATGCCTAGGAACCTAGAAGTACAGTAGGGTCTTCGTAGCTCTGAATCTAGGTCGCGGGTTGCAACTTTCAGAATGTAAAAGATCAATACATCAATTAGGACTTCTATTTCCATCATTAACTATATTATCATTAGCTGATTTGGTATTTAATTTACAATTAATATGGTTAATTTATGACAATCAAATTTATAACATATCTTAGTTAAAGGTATGTTCGATTTTGCGGGACAATGTTTTGGTGTATTTTCACCAGTCTTTTAAGGAAAAGATATTTGAATATGAAATGAGTTGAGTAATTTGGAAAGGCTTGAATCCCATCAAATATGATTGTTTAAAACCACCCATTATCATGATCAATGACTTATGCAGATGAAAGTGGGTTAGATAATTCATCTGATGAAATATCTTCAGGATTATCTGCATCGTCCTTATGAATTTATACACTTACTTTTAAATCTACTCATTGTCCCATACCGATAGCGTAGGGTTTCGAGCTTTTCTATGATTCAACTCATTTGAACTGTTAATTAAATCAATAGGAATTATTTGAATAGGTATTCCCGATATTTTTATTTGAAATATAGACGATATTGATAAGTGTACCTAGTTTTCAAAGATGCTAAATAGGATGCAATGTTTGATTTAAATGGAATAGGTAATTACTAATTATTTCATAATATCCGTATAAATTTAAAGCCTAAATTATAAATTGTTTTCGCAGATATCATGACGATTGACGTGAGTTTTCCAACGTAAAAACAAATTACATATCATTCACTTTCCTATTATTAATCAACAAGTCAATACCCAATCAGTCACACATATGAGACAATTGCTCATTCTGTCATTTTATAATCAATTACTAATTATAATAACACGACTTATTCATGGTAATACTAATGCAATTAAAGTAGTTTTCATAGTGATTCGTTTGATAATATTTCACCACTCCAGGGGTGAAAGTACCCTTACAATTAGAATACTTTCACCAGCGGTCGTGGAGCAATACAGTATTATAAACATCAAAAGGGGTCATGTTGCACTCATTCGCACTCGGCTGATTAATTAAGCAATTAATATACTAATCAGCACTCAGCTCGCTTCCTGTGACCATGAAACTAATGATTAACATTTAAGTGAAATATCGGATAATTGTATATGAGCCGCATAATAGAATGAATAATTTTCTTCATTCTCTTCTTAGCTCAACGAAAAAGTTCGTTTCATTTCGCTGAGCTAAGAAGAGAATAAAGAAAATTATTCATAATGATTAACACTCGGCTTCTCCTCAGCGAAATAAGATCAACATGACCCCTATAAAGAGCCGTTATAATACTGTATATTAGTACTAATATGTTATAGTTATTTTATAGTTATGAGTGAAGTTTTGTGAAATTGCTGCGTCAGGAACGTTTGTCAACTATTTAGTTATTGTGTGTTTGTATTTAATTATCTATACCATAAATAATAACGTTTTTGCTATTCATATAACCATTATTGTTAGTAATATTCAGATATGATTATCTAGGTTATTGGTTTAAAAAAAGTTTAAGTTAAAGCTAATATAAAGCATATTTTCACCATGAGTATCAAATAATGATTCAGATATCTTATCACACCACTTAAGCTTCACAAAGCTAAATCTGTACTATTTTGTGAGTATACTTACATACTTGTAATGATTAGTACATTATGCCTGGATTAGCGATTCGAGCAATGTGTAAGTAGTCATCTATAATCTATATTAATTATTATGTTGCACATTATAAGTAAATCAACTTGGGTAATTATTGATCTTAATTAATGACCAGATAAAAAGCATTCTAACATTGATTTCTAAGATGAATAATTTCATCTCAGTATGACACTAAGTTTCGCAGTGATAATGATAATATGACCAACTTAAGTGTATCAATTTACAATAAAAGTAGCTATGATTTTTGCTGTAAACTTCTTATAGCTATTTTGCAGTTCACTATTGTAAAGCTGAATGGCGTAATGGCGTATCCTCATATTTCCAAGGACCTCAGTTCCTAAAATAACAGAATATCAATGATATAAACTCCAATCTTTGAAAAATATCCCTATCATAATATGGAAATCTAGGACGATAGTGAACTGCATGGCTTCTATTACTTAATGGAAGTATATTTTGAAGGAAGAAAATTCAACTATTTTCGACGTATGATAATGTTAACTATTTAGGCTAATCAGTTATTAAAAAACAATACCGTTCTTGATTAATTATATTATGTTGTATTTTATATTTTGTTTTAATAGAAGCTTCGTCTGATTATTGTTTACTGGAAATTCCTTGGCACTCTTATTCTTATCCTTCATCGCTTGACATTGGCATTCGAAACTTGCACAATATCGATTATCATCGTGAATTTAAGGACCAAATTAGCAAATTATGAAGGTTGTAATCATAGCTTAAAACGCCAACTAGATCTCTATATTCTCCTGCCGCATTATTTTGCTTGTATTCATAAAAACTCTCGTATAGGACATGGTTGATCGTAATCTATTCGATGTTCCCTCCAACCCGGACAAACAGGGTCCTATGTTGAAACCCACGCCAGACTTGGTAAGAAATAACTGCAGCTTCTAACATTTTGAAACATTTCGTATGATTGATTTCACCATCGACAAATCCACTAATTACCAATCTCACCATAACCAATTCACCTAGAGCAATCAAATTTTTCTACCATTTTTGTTCGGTATTTTCGGCTCTTTTAAGAAATGGTACCATTTCGTTGGGCAATTTTTTGGAAATTTCTAAAATTGTACCGATTTTGTTTGGGAAATTTGGGCCTTTTCTGAAATGGTACCGTTTTTCTAGTAATTTCAACTTTTCCGGAAATGGTGCCCTTTTTGGTATATATTTTTGAATTGGCACCATTTATGTCAGGTGGTGGCCCCTCCTATGTTTATTCCCACTGTGTTGCTAATTATTAATTATTAACCACAACTCTTGTTACCACCACATTATCCTGTACATTATCTGTACAATGTATTGTTGTGAATGTAGCCCAGAATACACAATACATATAAAATGTACAATGTACTACAGGTAGCTGAAATCTACGCGACTGCCGGCAAGAGTTTCAGTCGCCTTGCAGAGCTGACTGCACGATTACACAAGATCCAGGACCCAGACAATGCTGCAAAGGCTAAGTTAGTGCTTGCTTTAGAATTTACAAACTAGGACCGATCCCGTATATTTTAACGAATAGGGATGGAAATCAACGATTTTACATGGAACTCGGGCGTTGTGGTGGCATCAGCTGGCCTCGGTTTTACTGTTTTATAGCGCAGTCGTGTGTCAACCTCGTTCACTGCAATTTGAATTCACATTTAAATACGAGTCCTTCGAAATGTTCACGACTGTGATATTAACCAGACTTCAATCCTTTGCAGTGGATCTAGGTGGACACACGACGAACTAAAGCTGCTTAAAGACGCTCTGTCGAGGTTCTCTGACGACATCGACAAAATTAGCGATCAGATTAAATCACGAACTGTGTAAGTGGGGCAATTTTAATGAATTCACCGTCACGAGCTGTATTTTCTCGACAATAAGATAGAGGTCAGCAACTAATTTCAAATTCACAAGTGAATTTTCTGACTTCTGAGAATCGTTTATCCCGATCCTGCAAACATTGACGTAGGTCTTTTGTATTGCGGATGTATTTTGGAGAATAAATCGTTTCAATTTCCTCCTCCTTTTTCTAGGAATTTTAAAATAGCGTTCATGTATTGGGTAGCGTTAGGCTAACAATATTGATGACTACTGAATCAAGTGAACTGCAGATAATATAATTGACGGAACTCTCAGTTCATGCCGCGAAATCCGAACGATTATTGTATTTCTCGTTAGTATCGGCTGAGTGCGCGTCTCTTTTCTCCGCGCGGCGCGGCGTTTTTCCCGCCCGTCGCTTTCATTCATGAATTAGAAAATTCTGGCCAACTATCTACCACTTCACATTGGCTTGATTGATTGTATCAACGGATACTATTGATGAATTTAAGATTATGTTTCATATGCAATAACTGAAATCACAAGACCAATCACTGCAGGGCACAAGTACGGGATATGATTCGCAGTGAAAACCTGGCCAGCAAGAGGACGAGCTTGTTCGAAGAATCAGTGAGTTGCTTTTAATTCCTCCGCATGTTCATCAATTTGCATGATTTAGTGAAAATTGTGAAGAATGTCGTATCCGGTGACATTCTGTCCACCGGATTTGATTTTCGAGTTCTCAGAGAAAAACTTGATGGTAGGACAAAACGCCATCCGCTGGTTTAGATTTGCCCCTGTATTCGCACAGACACCTAAGTTCACATGACCCACAGACACCTAATTTACAGTCCACATTTTCCAAGCGCTTACAACAGTACCCCCAGGAGTACGGCAAGTCGCCTTCTAAGAAAGTTAAGAAGGAGCAGCCTGACAGGGAGAGAGTCAGGAACACAGCTGTCTCTCAGGACACAGACATCTCACCTACTGCCATGCTCGATCAGACGTGAGTCTTTTTACTCAAGATTTTGATGAGTGATGGTAGATACACTGAGATAAAATACCAGGTTGCTGCTTACGCTGCTGAGTCCAGGGGAGAATGGTATCTTTATCGTAATAAATTAAACTTCAATTAAGTTTAAAGGGGTAAAACTAAAAGATTTTGTACAAAACATGCATTTTACAATTAATTTATAATTAAAGCAATCATATCATTGATGATTGTTATTTCAGAGCTGCTGAAAATCATCAGTTAACGATCTATTGAAGACCATTTGGAGCTGTAAACCCCTGAATGTCACGTACCACGCCACGCGGACTGATGAGTATTGCGTATGCTGTGAGTTAAAGTATATCTATCTCTCTTACATGACTTCTATAACGCTATGTTGAATGGTATTGGCAGGTCTGCCAATCTGTCCGCGATGAATACCAAACTCAATTACAAACTAACAGACATTATTTTTAATCGCACTTTAAACAATTTAATCGCATTTAAATCTCTGTATCTATGTATTAAGATGAGGTATATCGATATTGGATTGATGAATGATGCTATATACATTACAAATCTTGCATCAGTTCAAATTAATGTTGGTATTAGATATTTGAATCTTAATCTCTTAAATTTGAAGTTATATGATATATCTGATGAAAATATTTAATGGCTTGTTGTTAGCTAATTCTACTATGTTTATGTTGCAAAGTCGTTAACCTCGTGCTTCCGTTGTTCAACTACTTTACAACTACTTATCATAAAGCTTGATCGTGCCTGGAACCCGGTCCCCCATTCTAACACATTCCAATGGGCAGTCTTGAACTATTCCGACTACAGGGTATCGAACACATGATCAATGATCTGGTACATAAATTCTGATTTCTGAAATGCAGCTTGAAGTCTCGGGTCTATAGAGTTTCAAGGTGGAGCACGTCATAATTCGAAGTGTTATATCAGACTATCAGACCTATATGAACTTGTCACTTTACTCGTGAGTCAGTCTCTGCTGGTGTCACGTCTGGTACAGTTTCATTTGATCTCATCTGATTGCTTGGTCCTGGTTCGTCATCATCTATATTTGAGGGCGATGTGAGACCCTGGCCATTTCTTGCAGCGGATGAGATAGCCTGCTTATTTCTTGCTACGGATGTGAGACCTCGGTCATTTCTTGATGCGGATGTGATAGCCTGCTTATTTCCAGTTATCGGCGTGGTACCCTGCTTATTTCCAGCAATCGGTGTGGTGTTTCGTGACGTCACCAATATAGGCTCTGGCAGCTCGCTAGTGGGAGTGGGGGTGACTGATGAGGTCCCGTACCTTCCCTCGGAGGAGGAGGTGGTGGTAGTGAGTTTGTCAGAGAGTGGCACTACCTCGCTGTTGTGTCGCTTCCGGATGGAAGTGTAGTCCGAGTCCGGGGACTCGTCGGGTTCTGACAGCAGGTGACGGTAGGCTATTACCAGGGGGATGGCGTTTAACATGCACGGAACCAGCCTGGAGCAAGGAGTAGGGAGGTAAGTACTGTGGTTAGGTGGAGAAGTACGAAGTAACCAGTTATCTTTCGTATGAAATTAAACTAGGGCGCTAAGAGGTATCACATGTGTTACAAATCCCGAGAAAACATCCTAATCATAGATGATTAAAGTGTTGCCCGTCTGTTTCTTACTGAATAACGTAGACGTAGATGTAGTACTGCTTGTAGTAGATAGCAGGGAACACGGTATCAGAGAAGGTGTCCATTAGACCGGCAACCACTGAAGGAACGTAGCACCTGCCAGGGATGATAATTGTGTGGAGGACAGGTGCTTAGATCGCGGTTAAAAGTGGAGGATGTAAAGTCCCAATCCAATAATTAAATCAGGATAAATCAAAAATTTAGCTCTGCAAGAGATTTCAATTACAAAGCTGTAGCGTACATTTATTTCAATAAAAGTAGAAAATGGTGAAAATCCAAGAAGCTCACCACGAGTTGAGAGCGAATAGGATCTGGAAGTATTTGCCCTCACAACTCTTGTCTTGATAGTTCTTACTGTACTGTGTGTGTCCACTCTAGCATGCACATAAGGGAGGTGGTTGTTATTAGCCATGCTTGGTTTTGAGGTTTTCGGTCGAAGGTCTACAAACATGGATGGTACGATTGATTTCAAATTTGATATGGATTATCTTGTTAACGGTCTTCTGATTGCATTTGCAAGGATGAGACAGTAATTTGAGCACAGCTTAGCAGAATACAGATTTCAATTAATATTGCTCATACCTGTAGTGCCACAACTGCAATGAGAATCAGACACGTCACTATTTGCGCTTGACACAGGAACAAGCCAGTTTTAGATCCTAGTGTTTCTCCTGAAATTGTAAATAGTTAATTGATTTCCCGTGTTTATTGGACAGTTCGGTTAAATCGATCCCTAAGGTTTAAAGTTTAAGGATCGGATCTATAATAATCGATATTCTGAATAATTTATTGTGTTCAACAGCAAATAAGGACTAACTTTACCTGAGTTGCCAAAAGACTTGGTTCTGGAAGTGCACCACCCCATCTTCTCATCGTAGCACAAGGGCGTCCAGGAGGAGGGCGCAGTGTCGTTGTGAGTGGAGTCCGGTGAGTCCCCCTGGCCGGACTCAGGAGGGCTGTTTGGGGAGGAGTCAGGAGGGCTGTTTGGGTAGGTGTCCGGGAAGGGAACTGTGGTGTTTCCAGCACTGCTCTGTCCTATCACCGTGTACGTAACGTCAACTGTGGGAACTCTGTGAGGAATCAGTGATGTGTCACGTGGTTTAAGAGCAAGTTACGTGGTCTTAAAGCAAATCACGTGGTATAAGCAATTCACGTGGTATGAGCAAGTCACGAGACATCAATGATTTGATTGTTTTGTGCTAAGAAATAAATTTGATTGATTGATCGACTACTTGTTACTGTATATTGCATCTTTACAATATTGCATCTGCCAGTGAACACTAGAGTGGTACTATAGCAGTGGTATTAAAGTGATGGTACATCTCACATATGGTATAGCAAAGGGGCACTGCGACGCAGAACATGATGGTTTTCCGGACTCTTCCCTTGTGAGGCGATCTCGTCTGTCGGAGGATTCTGATCCGTTCGTAGGCAGACACGCCCACACTCATTAGGGAGGATTGGAGGAGGAAGAGGTGGAGCCAGTAGAAGGCATAGCACACCCACTCGAGCAATGGCTGGGGATGTGAGGGGTCAGTAGAAGGCATAGCACACCCACTCGAGCAATGGCTGGGGATGTGAGGGGTCAGTAGAAGGCATAGCACACCCACTCTAGTAATGGCTGGGGATTTGAGGGGTCAGTAGAAGGCATAGCACACCCACTTTAGTAATGGCTGGGGATGTGAGGGGTCAGTAGAAGGCATGGCACACCCACCCTAGCATAGTAGCATAAGTAATGGCTGGTGTGTGAGCAGTTTCAAAAAAATCCTTCTGATACACTGAAGTGATAAGAATATTCTAAACGCACTGGATTATATATTCAGGATTTAAACCAATCAATGCAGCTTGGAAAAGTTAACACTAGGAGTTTTCTTCTTTTACCTCATTTTTACGAAGTCGAATGATGGAGGGAAGAATAATGAGGAATGCTGAAAGGGTTCAGGGTCAGAAACGGACAAAAAAATCAAAGTTAGGAGGATTTTGGTGTTTATCTGAGGCCTAGTATTTGAAAGTTCATTAATAATTTGCTCCGATCCACATACATCTGGCAAGGTCTATCAGCAAGAATAGAGAAGCGTAGTAGTGAGTAGCGGATTGCAAGTCATTTCCGAACTTTCTGAGCAGCACCAGTACCACGAGGGCCCCGATCACAGCACCCGCCAGAATCATAACCAGCAGAATCCTCACAGAGGGCGAATCTTGGTGGAGAAAGGGGCCATGGCAGCCGTATGTAATGGTTGTGTTTGGCCACTTCATCAACCGGCTTCTATTTCATCTGACGATGTGGGCTGGTGCTCAAATTATATGAGGCTCAACGGCTGTTGCCGGTCCTTGCAAGCAGAAAAAGCTTTACTATCTAAGTATTTAAAGATCAATCTTCCATTGTGAAACTGTTAAAGTTTTATTAGGAATAGACAGCAAATAAAAATACAGTGAGCTAAAGTCTGAACCGTTACAACCAACTAATGAAATACTGCTACAAGTACACACAACCCGAGCTTATTCACTATATAGACGACTCTAGTTTATTCAATCTCATTGAATATCCTTTCATTAATAGCAGCTGCTTGATACTTTGGGCGAAAATTAAACTGGTAGTGCGGCGTCTAATATATGCTTGTCACACATATTGCAAACATGAAACAATAAACATGCATCATAAACTCACCGTGTATAGATGATCCATTGGATGTACTCTTCAATTGAAATGTGCAGTAGTGGTATTAATGTTATATTTGATGGGCAATGAAATGCAATTCATTACCTGTGCGCAATGATTCACATCGTCATGTGTGTAGTATACGGTGCAGTGAACAGTGTTCGTTCAGAGCCAAATTGAAAATAGTACAGTAGGTATCGAGATTAATCATGAATACCGCTATCACTAAATAAAATTGGCCCCGTGAATTTTCTAGGTCTTATGAAAATGTCCCAAAAGAGCATTTTGGGAACCACAACAGAACAGTGCAGTGAAGCAATTTCAAAATAATTGCTTAAACATTAAATATGCATAACCTGTTCAGTATTCAAGAAGCGTTAAGTAAGAAGACTAAAGAGCTTGTGTGTGCACAATGAAAGAAATTCAATTGTGCGTGTGCAATGATAGCATTTCATTGT
This sequence comes from Beroe forskalii, assembly GCA_011033025.1. Lineage (NCBI taxonomy): Eukaryota > Metazoa > Ctenophora > Nuda > Beroida > Beroidae > Beroe > Beroe forskalii. Next base: position 1,822 of record WFMF01000528.1, on the reverse strand, counting down.
GCGCTACGTGCGCAATGAAAGCATTTCATTGTTCGCTGCGTGCGCAATGAAAGCATTCATTGTTTGCTGCGTGCACAATGGAAGCATTTCATGGTGCGCTGCATACACAATGAAAGCATTTCATAATGCACTGCGTGCACAATGAAAGCATTTCATGGTGCGCTGCGTGCACAAAGAAAGCATTTCATGGTGCGCTGCGTGCACAAAGAAAGCATTTCATGGTGCGCTGCGTGCACAATGAAAACATTTCATTGTGCGCTGCGTGCACCATGAAAGCATTTAATTGTGCGCGATCTATGAAAGCATTTTGTTGTGCGCGCACGATGATAGCATTTCATTGTGCGTGCGCAATGAAAGCATTTCATTGTGTGCTGCGTGCACAATGAAAGCATTTCATGTGCATGGTGCGCTGCGTGCACCATGAAAGCATTTTATTGTGCGCGATCTATGAAAGCATTTTGTTGTGCGCGATCTATGAAAGCATTTTATTGTGCGCGTGCGATGAAAGCATTTCATTGTGCGCGCGCAATGAAAGCATTTCATTGTGCGCGCGCAATGAAAGCATTTCATTGTGCGCGCAATGAAAGCATTTCATTGTGTGCGCGCGCAATGAAAGCATTTCATTGTGTGCGCGCGCAATGAAAGCATTTCATTGTGCGCGCGTAATGAAAGCATTTCATTGTAAGCGCGCAATGAAAGCATTTCATTGTGCGCGCGCAATAAAAGCATTTCATTGTGCGCGCGCAATGAAAGCATTTCATTGTGCGCGCGTAATGAAAGCATTTCATTGTGCGCGCGTAATGAAAGCATTTCATTGTGCGCGCGCGTTACCACATGTTACGGCATGTCTCCCATGTAAACGGGGCTGAGTGACGTCACAGATCTAAAGGTCAATTCCGTCAATTTTTCTGTATCCTAAACCTAACCATGACCCTAACCAAAACCATAACCTTAATCCTTACCCTAAACCTAACAAATCCTGACCCTAATCCCGACCCTAACCCTAATCTTTAAAGCGCTAGATGCGCTTAATTATTTCCCCTAACCAAGGGCGTCGCGAAACGACTGGTTTTAGCGCTTGCCGCGCCGCGCACTCCGTGCGCGTAACCAGGGTCCTGGTTAGGGCAAATGGGAGACTAGCCCATGTTACGTGTCCCTGTTTGTTCGCGCTTGCCACATGCTATGTGTTTGCTAAACAGTAAACACGTAAATCCCTGTGTGGGCGCGTATATCCCTGTGTGGGCGCGCGACGCGTACACACACCTATGCGGGCTTAGGAAGCTATGTGTTTGTTCGCGCGCGCGCGCGCGCGCCTTTTCTTCGAAAAGTCACAAACACGCGCGCTTGCGCGCGCAAAATAGGTCCTACATTCCTACAACGTAGGACAAGTTCGCGCTTTCGCGCGCTTTTCATTGTGTGCGCGTGCATGATGAAAGCATTTCATTGTGCGCGCGCAATGAAAGCATTTCATTGTGCGCGCGCAATGAAAGCATTTCATTGTGTGCGCGCAATGAACGCATTTCATGGTGCGCGCGCAATGAAAGCATTTCATTGTGTGCGCGCAATGAACGCATTTCATGGTGCGCGCGCAATGAAAGCATTTCATGGTGCACGCGTAATGAAAGCATTTCATTGTGCGCGCGCGATGATCAAAACATTTCATTCATGCATTGTGCGCGCGTAATGAAAGCATTTCATTGTGCGCGCACGCAAATCAAATGAAAGCATTTCATTGTGCGCGCGCAATGCAAATGAAAGCATTTCATTTTGCGCGCGCAATGCAAATGAAAGCATTTCATTTTGCGCGCGCGCAATGAAAGCA
>WFMF01000527.1:0-115457 GCA_011033025.1 Beroe forskalii | reverse complement strand
AAAGGGTTTTTTAAATTTTCTTTTTTTAATCCAAAATTTTTTGTTTTTTTTTGGCTTCACCCAAAACCTTCCTTCAAAGGGGGAAAAGGTTTTCCTTCCCCGGACCCCCCTGCCCGGGGCCCCCCAAAAACCCCCCTGGAACTTCTAAAATTTAAAGCCGGTGGAAGGGGGGGGAAACCCCCTTGCATCATCTACTGTCTGGATGCCCGAACAGCTATTGGTTATGTTGATATAAAAATTTTGGCCAAAACCAGACCCGATTGTCAACCCAAAGCCCCCGAAAAAATTTGAATATTGTGTGCTCATCGTGGGGCCCATTTTTGACATGACCCCTCCAAAATTCCAACCATTGATTGAAGAGGGCCTTATTGGTGTTCACTGAGGTTGTTCACACCATTTTTTTAGAAAAAGATTTGGAGTTAACCCGGGTGCAAGTGGGGACGGGAACCGATCATTGAAACATGAAACAGAAGACCGGCCCCAATTTCATGCTGAAAATGGTGCAAAGAATCATGGCAACTGCGTTGTCAATGTAAAAAGGGCAGTTTTTTTCAAAATTTTCACCAAAAAGAATCCCCAAAAAGTCAAAATTGATTTGTGGACAAAGACCCATGGGTTTTGGGGGTTTTGGTTTTTTAGGGGAAAAAATTATAAATTTCCCAAACCCTTTCCGAGTTGTGGGGAAAATTTTAGCCGAGGCAGGGCTGAATTAAAAAATCATCTCGGCTAGGAAGGTCAGAATTCCTTTGGGGAAAATGGGAATGGGATGTTTATATACGACTTGTTAATAAACATATGTTTAAAAAAGCTCACAACGAGTTTTAAAAAAACCCTTTTTGGGCACCCAGGGCCCAATTTAGTATTTGATATCTGGTCATGAATTTAAATTTATCTTGGGGAAAATTTCGCAATGGGGCCCTGTTTTTATAGACTTTTAATAAAAATATGCCTGAAATGCCACAAAAACCAAATTGGGCCAAAGTAATTTTTAGCACCTGCCATACCTACTTAGGATAGTTTCGATATCTTCTTGGCTCAGAAGCGTCGGGAGACTTCATCATGGAAAATGCGCAATGGCCATCATCATCAAAGAGAGCCGGACCCGAAGGTCCGCAAGTGAGGATAGTCCTGGACTGTTCTGTCGCCGAGGCGACGGGGGTGAGGGTGAAAGGGGTGATGGTGGTGGTGGGAAAAAAATGAGGGTGGCTAGCGAGGGGAGAATACCTTTAATACAATAGCACCAGAGCCACTTCAGAGCTATCGGAGAGATGAGTAGATGCTATGTCACCCCCCTGTATTGTCCCGCCTCCTCTGGGTTCGTTGTAGTCTTTTTTGGTTTTGGAGTGTGTAACGATCAGTGCGTCCATACTGTTGTTGTCCATGATGTCGTTAATGGAGTCATAGTATGTCCCGAGTGTGTTGCCTCTGATTCTCATAAGTGCAGGGCATTGTCCAACAAGTGTGCAACTGTCTCCTGTGCCGCGCAGGCGTTTGGTGTGTAAGGGCAGAGTATTCTGCATGCTTCGTTGTTCGCCAGTCCTTTGTGTCCCAGATAATGGAGATAGCAGTTCGGTACCCCAGTACGGTTGTTCGTGTTGTTGTTAAGTGTGTGAAAACCCTTCTTCGATGGTTACCTGCGATCATGTCAGTGTGAGCATGTTTGTTGGTGATCCAATCTGTCGTGCCGAGGTTGCCACCTGGTATTGATTGCGTTTGATGAATGAAATGGGGACAAGGCTGGTGACGGTTGCCATCTTTGGTACCAGCCTTGGCAAGCTGGTCTTGTGTTGTTTCCCTGTAGTGTCCGATGGGCTTTGATCCATCTGACTTGACTGTGTTGCCATGAGCTAGAGACTTCGGTGCATTGTGCCTGCAAATCACTTATTCCTAGATTCTTGCTGGAAAGAGCCGCGAGTGCCGATAGGCTGTGCTGTCGCTCCAGAAGGTGATTAGCTTGTTGTTGTGGTGTTTAAGTCTGTCAGCAGCATGCATAAGTGCTGCTATCTCGGCCTGAAAAACCGTGCAGTGATCTTTCATCTTTAGTGGTACTCGGTTGTGTTCTCGTTGTGGGGTCCTTGATGACGTAGCCGCCGCCCACCCCGTGGTCTGTTTTAGAGCCATCTGTGTAGCAGCAAATGTTGTTGACGCTGATAAGCTTGATGTCATTGTCCAGGTTGTTGGTGCTGTCAGAGTGAGCGTCTTGAGGGTATGTTATGTTATAGTTGCGGTCGAATAAGATGGGGTTTAATAGTGTCCCATTGGTTTGTGCCTGGGACTTTGTCAGAAATTAGGTTGTTTGATATGGTTATGAGCTTTTAATGATTCCTTTGCCGGTGGGGGCTGTTTCTAGGGTCCAATCTCCGTACCCATGAGCCTGGTCTGACTGCTCCTTGGCAGCTTCACCTTTTGAGGTAGTCGGTAATGTGAGGTATACTAGTGGTGGTAGAGTGTTGTAAAGCAGTTATTGAAGGGAGGGCTCCAGTCATATACCTGAGTGAGAGTCCTGAACTCTTTCAAGTTTCTGGTATTGGATTTATGTTGTCAGTTGCCTTGATCCAGACAACAGCTGTGCCAGCGCTGGTCTAATAATGGAGGTGTAAATCCACTTGCATACTTTAGAGTAAGTCCCCATGTGGGGCCTTGCATTGGAAGATAGTCCCTATGCATTTTTGGTAATGTTGTCGATGTGTGAGTTAAAGTTGAGTTTGTTGTCCAGTGTTACTCCAAGAAGCTTTTGCTTCTTTACTGAGCTCAATAGTTGAGCCCATTACTTTGATTGGGCGTAAGGTCCACTTTCTGTTCCATGTGAACATGACTAGTTTGGTTTTGAGAGCGCTGATGTTGAGTCCCTTCGACTCACACCATGTCTCAATAGTCTTGATGGTGGTCTGTGTTCTCTGCCAGATGACGTCGAGGTCATCCCCTTCTGCTAGTGACATTAAGTCATCAGCAAAAAGCCTGCAGATAGCCTGGAATGTGCTTTGCTGTGTACTGAAGGAGGTCATCAGTACAAGATTCCAGAGGAAGGGTGAGAGAATGCCTCCTTGGGGCAGCCTCTTTAATTCTGATCCTTCTTGAGGAGTTTTTGAGTGAAATTGTAACATTTCTGTTAGTGACCATTCCCTTGATCCAGCCGGCTGTGCTTGGGTCTAGGGGGACTTGTCGATGGCTTCCGAGATAGCTTTGAAGGACACATTGTCGAAGGCCCCTTCGATGTCAAGGAAGGTGCCTAGAACATATCCCTTGTTGGCTATTCTCTTCTCGATCTTGTGGATGACTTTGTGGAGAGCTGTTTCAGTTGAGGTGCCTTTCTTGAAGCCAAACTGCTTTTTGCTAAGTTTGTCCTCCATGCCAAGGTCATGCTGCATATGCCAAAGGATTATCTTTTCCTGTAGCTTGAGGAGAGTGGGTGAGAGTGTAATAGTGCGGAAAGCGTTGGGTTTGTTATAGTCAGTCTTTCCAGGTTTGGGGATGGCCATGTTTATATACGACTTGTTAATAAACATATGCTCTGAAATGCTCTCAAACCAAGTTAAGGGCCAAAAACCAATTTTTGGGGCACCCGCATGGCCTAATTTAGGGTATTTCGGTATCTTGGCTCAGGAAGGTCGTAGAGACTTCATCTTGGGTGGAAAATGTGCGCAATGGCCATTTTTATATACGACTTGTTGATAAACATATGCTCTAAAATGCTCACAAACTGAATTATGGGCCCATAATCATTTATGAGGCACCCTCATGGTTTAACGCAGGGTATTTCAGTATTTCGGTGCCTTGCCTCTTGGCTCAGGAAACATGCAGATATTTGGTTTTGGAGTTTTGGGTTGTGTGTGCGCAGTTTATTGACAAATTTTTAACAAACTTGCACCATAAAATGTTCGAAGGCCGAATTATGAGCCAAAACTGGTCTCAGGACACCCATGAGGTGAATTCCATGCTTCAGCTAAGGAAGGTCTTAGAGAATTCATTTTCGGCGTGAAAACTATATGCATTATGCAATGGTCATGTTTCTTATATACGTCATGATTTGCTCATAAAGATTTGCTCTGGAATACCAACAACTCAAAAATTCGGTTTGAGTCTAGTAGAAGTCGAATGCCAAGGCTGCGAACCAATATATATGGGCCAACCCAAATCAAAATATCTACGGCTTTACTGAGTCAAGACGCCGAAATACCCTGAATTAAACCATGAGGGTGCCCAAAAATGGTTATGGGCCCATAACTCAGTTTGTGAGCAATCTATAGCATTATATGTTTATTAACAAGTCGTATATAAACATGGCCATTGCGCATATTTTCACACCGAAAATGAATTCTCTACGACCTTCCTTAGCTGAAGCATGGAATTCACCTCTTGGGTGTCCTGAGACCAGTTTTGGCCCATAATTCGGCCTTCGAACATTTTATGGTGTAAGCTTGTTTAAAAGTTGTCAATAAACTGCGCAAACACAACCCAAAACTCCAAAACCAAATATCTACATGTTTCCTGAGCCAAGAGGCAAGGCACCGAAATACTGAAATACCCTGCGTTAAACCATGAGGGTGCCTCATAAATGATTATGGGCCCATAACTCAGTTTGTGAGCATTTTAGAGCATATGTTTATCAACAAGTCGTATATAAAAATGGCCATTGCGCACATTTTCCACCCAAGATGAAGTCTCTACTACCTTCCTGAGCCAAGATACCGAAATACCCTGAATTAGGCCATGCGGGTGCCCCAAAAATGGTTTTTGGCCCATAACTTGGTTTGTGAGCATTTCAGAGCATATGTTTATTAACAAGTCGTACATAAACATGGCCATTGCGCACATTTTCCGCCCAAGATGAAGTCTCTACGACCTTCCTGAGCCAAGATATCGAAATAGCCTAAATTAGGCCATGCGGGTGCCCCAAAAATGGTTTTTTGGCCCATAACTCGGTTCCTGAGTATTTCAGAACATTTGTCTATTAACAATTGTGCATAAACATGCTAATTGCGCACATTTTCCGCCCAAGATGAAGTCTCTACGACCTTCCTGAGCCAAGATATCGAAATAGCCTAAATTAGGCCATGCGGGTGCCCCAAAAATGGTTTTTGGCCCATAACTCAGTTTATGAGCATTTTAGAGCATATGTTTATTAGCAAGTCGTATATAAACATGGCCATTGCGCACATTTTCCGCCCAAGATGAAGTCTCTACGACCTTCATGAGCCAAGATACCGAAATACCCTAAATTAGGCCATGCGGGTGCCCCAAAAATTGGTTTTTGGCCCTTAACTTGGTTTGAGAGCATTTCAGAGCATATGTTTATTAACAAGTCGTATATAAACATGGCCATTGCGCACATTTTCCGCCCAAGATGAAGTCTCTACGACCTTCCTGAGCCAAGATATCGAAATAGCCTAAATTAGGCCATGCAGCGGGTGCCCCAAAAATTGGTTTTTGGCCCTTAACTTGGTTTGTGAGCATTTCAGAGCATATGTTTATTAACAAGTCGTATATAAACATGGCCATTGCGCACATTTTCCGCCCAAGATGAAGTCTCTACGACCTTCATGAGCCAAGATATCGAAATAGCCTAAATTAGGCCATGCGGGTGCCCCAAAAATGGTTTTTGGCCCATAACTCAGTTTGTGAGCATTTTAGAGCATATGTTTATTAACAAGTCGTATATAAACATGGCCATTGCGCACATTTTCCGCCCAAGTTGAAGTCTCTACGACCTTCCTGAGCCGAGATACGATTTTTTACATATCAGTCGGCTGTGCCTCGGCTAAAAATCGATTTTTCGGCACTTTCCACAACTCGGAGAGGTGTGGAAAGTTGCTGATCGATTTTTCATGCGAAAAACCATGGAAACCACGCAAAATCACTTGGAGTCGAATTTGTCCACTTTTTGGCTATTGTTTGCCAGATTTGACTGTACTATTAGAAATCATACTTAAAAAGTGTGAATAAGTTAATATAATTGACAATACCTATCAATCTAATGCTTGAAAATTATTTCAGTACCAAAGTTTGTTGGCATCGGTCCAGAAGGCAATATTCTGATCAAGGATAGTTTGGAAAGTCCATGCCAAGAAATTCCAGGACCAGTAAAATTCCAGGTTTTCGTCAAGAGTTGAAGTTCTAGCAAATTCTGTGCTTCATGAAAGCCAGTGAATCAATGTGACCGAAAATATAATCAAAAATATGCAGTTCATTTCTTAGACAATTACGAATATGATCATACATTTTCAGTCGGTTGCAGCATCTTCGACATCCCTGAAAATCTTTGCTGTGGATAATGAAGGAAGAATTTGGTCCGGGCAGCTGTTTTCTGGACAATTCGACTTAGATGAAAGTCTTCCAGACAAGTGAGTCATCTTTCCTTGCTTTCAGCTTCTTCTTATGTGTTTAGAACGATTTCCATGCTTAGAACAATTTCTAAGGTTGTTTGTTTGATTGGTCATTATTCTCTGAGTACGGAGGTAATTTTCCCATATTAGTTCTGCCTACTACCCCATGTCATTTCTAGTTTCTCATCGGTCATCCTATAACTCTAATAAAGTAATAATATTCCCGCAGCCTTGTTCTGATCGACATAGCGATGGGACCCGGTGATAAACTCTACGCAGTGGACAGCAGTTTCGCACTGTGGACACGAATCAAGAGGGGCCCTTGGAAGAAGGTACAGTTCTACATGTGGAGCTTATTCGAGCATGAAATGGGAATAAATTTCAATTTGAGTTTGTCCTTTTGGGAGCCTTGAAATAAATTCAAGGAAACGCAAGGAATAACATTGTGACATGACGCATTTATGGAGATTTCAGCGATTGAAAATTATTGAAATTGTGTTCTGCAATCAATGTAATTTATTCATTTCATAACAAAACACCTACACCACGGCCAACGCCCACATTTTCAGATAAGAACCCCCGGAAATGGAAACTTCCGTAGCATAGCATTTGACAACAAGGGTTACCTGCTGGCTCTCACACAAGACTACAAGGTATAGGGTCTGAAGACGATAATCACCTGAATTTTGAAAGCTCTGATTTTAAAACTACTCGTATCATTCAGACGTTATCAGCTTACTCCCTAAGTTATATTGTCTTCAGTTCTACACAATAATTCCTTGACATTGCTGTACAAAGTTTGAGTAATGAGTGGCTCACTTGTCATTGCAGCTAATAATTTATTCGGCCTGATAATATCAGATTGGCTATATTCTGAGATTTGTTGTTCCAATAATCGGTAATAACTAAGTATGATCAGATGCTATGAATTATAAAATCAGTTGCTGTTTTCCCATAATCCTCGAGATTCACTTTTTCCCCTTCCAGCTCAAAAGAAAAGCCAGTGTCGATGTTCGGTCCACCTGGGGACGCACTATTGGGGTTACTTACAAACTAAACTCCATTGCCACCCAAGAAAATACTATTATAGGTATTTTATATGTCCCTTTTGTTTGACCAGTGTTATTGATTCTGAATTAACTTTTTATTTTCCACAAAGCTTAAAATATCGTATCATCGTCATTTTGTCTCTCTTGAATTAACCTAAACTATGCAAACCTGCGCAAGCAATCCTATTTTAACTTGATTCCAGGCATCACCTCCTCGAATGAGGTTGTGTACCAGAGCAGCGGGAGTCAGTGGAAGCCAGTCAGAGACTCCTGTAACCTCCTCTCCATTTCCCCGCTCTACATCACCATGATGCGTAAGTGAAGCTAGACGACGTTTTAGTTTACACGTCCATTTGACAACGGCCAATCAGTGTGCTGAAGTGAACTGTAAACTCGATCGCTGATAGGCCTATTTCATGGTTATTTCGGGATTGTTTGACTAGAATAAATTTCCTTATTTCCTTGGCCAAAATCGAAAAACTTTCGTTTTGCCTCACCGAATTAACCCTCTCTCCCTCCAACCAGCTGAGACGGCCCCTAAGATCCTGTCCTTCTCTGCGACCAGGCTGATGGTACCGACTGGTAGCACTGTCACCCTTACTTGCACTGTCTTTGGTATACCAACTCCAACCACTGTCATCCAGACTTCACCGGCTCAGGTTGGTGCTATGGTCACACGATACTGCATGACCGTTGTCATGGTAACGCGTGGGTTGTCATGGTACTGCACGGCCCTTGTCATGGTAACGCGTGGGTTGTCATGGTACTGCACGGCCCTTGTCATGGTAACGCGTGGGTTGTCATGGTACTGCACGGCCCTTGTCATGGTTACGCGTGGGTTGTCATGGTACTGCACGGCCCTTGTCATGGTTACGCGTGGGTTTTCATGGCAAAGCGACACCAGTTGGCTGGTGTCAAGGTTACGCATGGCCCTTGTCACTTCCTGGTTATGCCGGATGTTCTGACTTCATCTCCTCCACCAGGCAGTGTACAGTAAAGACAACACGGAGCAAGCCACCATCTCCTCTATCCACATCCTAAACAACATCACCAGCTCACAGACCTTCCAGTGCTTCTCAGTCAATCCTGCCGGAACGGACACTCAGATCATTGATATCACTGTATACGGTAAGGAAGGGGAATGTAACGTAGCCAGAGGGTATGCAGACTATGCATTTCATACCCTGAAAAAGTCCCTTGCATGGTCTGAAATTCTGAGAAAATGTCTAATCATAGCTAATTAGACTTCATTTTTCTGCCAGATGCATAGTATGCATCTGGCAGAAAAATGAAGTCTAATTAGCTATGATTAGACATTTTCTCAGGGGTATGCATTGCATACCCTTGAAACATTTTGCATAACCTAGCCTCAAACCCTAGCTAAGTTACTGGAAGGGGGATGGAAACTAGCGGTCTAGATAATAACCTTTTCTCTGACGTTTGCAAAATAGGGTCTAGCTCTGCGTTTCACTATGTTCAATATGTAAATATGTAAATTGAAATAATAATATATATTGTCATATTGAAGATTCAGAACTCTTTTTCAGATTATCATGAATCTGTGCCTCAAGCTTATTCAGCAGTTCAAGTTCGATAGTAAAATGTGAATAAGATATTGCATACATTTCCAGCAATTCATACTTTTATGTAAATTATGACGTGAAGGTGATATTTCAGAGCCACTGAAGTTCAAACGGCCGGTCCCAGAGCAAGTAAGAGTGAATGACCGCGGGGACAGCGCTAGTCTTTCTCACCGCTTCTTCTGTGAGCCTAACTTTGAAGATGGTGTGACCATCAAGTGGTATAGGAATGGAACACCACTTTTCGCTGCCCAGGTATCATCAAACGTTCACAATTATTGAGATATTTTAGTTATAGTTGAATGTTGAGGTAGCACTGTCCAATGAAGTAATAAGTGCACAGTATTTGTATGATATCGCGATTGTTCGAGCCATGGCGTGCTGATGGTAAACCAATTATAAATATCACGTTGCCTTTTCTATACTTTTTTATAATCCCATTAGGTAATACTAATATTCCAAAAAATATCCCCAAATTTCTAACCCCCAAAATTTCTATCCCCAGAATTATTTTCCCATGTTAATTTGACTCGTAAGGTGTACTAATATCCCCTTCCCAGAATAAATCTGAAGCCTATGTGGTCGTGTCCTCTCGTGACCTTATCCGCTGCGAACTCTCGACGCCATTTGATAAGATTTCAGCGACTTCAAACGTCACTGTTGTGGGTAGGTGCTTCAGACTTCCACAATCCACCTTTCATACTTCCACGGGATTTCTACATAAATGAAATTCTTAGAGAAGCCAATGTGACTGACTAAAATAACTATTTATTGCCCAGTTGATGATACACCAATTTCCATAAATCCTAAATCTCCGACTAACCCCAACCCCAACTCTGGCCCTAGCCCCTTTTTCAATACTGATATATTGGTATCTCTGACTATGAAACCTCTGCTCAGTACCGGCCTATCTGGGCGTGACAGACAGCTCCCTCAACCTGTGTTTGGGAGGTCAGGTGTTTTCTCTCAGAAACTCTGATAAGATGAAGCAGGATGTTGAACGATACGAGCTGCAGACCAGTGAGAGGCGAATGTTGTGAGTTGTTATTACAATCAAATATATTTGATGTACTGATGATGTTATAAACTACGAAAATATGATTTATCTGGTACCTCTCAAATATCAAAGATATAAAGATTTAGTCAGTGATTTCAAGCAATTTCATTCTTGTCAATCAACGTAAAATTTGGAACATAAAATTGTGATAGGAGTATTCAATCGCTGATATACGGATAAATCTTCCGTATAAAACGGGACATAGAATAAACGTCATAATCAATTTGCGGACTTGGGATAAAAATTGCAATTATTCTTGCAATTATTCTTGCGGTTGGGGGACGGAAGTTCGACAACCCAGAAGTTCGACAACCCAGAAGTTAGACACTGTCGAGCTTTAGGACTGTCGGACTTCAGTCTGTTGACGACCGGAAGTTCGACACCTGATCCTGCTGTCGAACTTTTTAACTTGTTTAATCGGTGAACTTTTGATTTTGCTTTGAATAGGCTGTCAGTACGATTCTTGAAGCAAGGCAATGTAATGAGGCTATGATCACCAACCTAATCAGGGATTAGAGGTATGAGTTGTAGGTACGAGTCATAACAGGGTCTTTGACAAGATCAGCGAACTTGATGAAACGTTTGATGTAATGAGGTTGAAACGCTTGATGTAATGGGGTCAAAGAGTATATATGCCCGAAAAATCTAACCAAATTATACCCCAACATGTCTTCCACATCTACTCCTACTCTAGTTCCAGCCCGCACTGGCACGAAGCAGAATGTCCTCTACGAGTCTCACCGCTACTCCCTCAACAAGAGACGTGGAGAACGCTCCTACTGGACCTGTGTCATCAAGGGGTGCCCTGGGAAGCTCAACCTCCACCTGGACTCCTCCGTCACCAAATCCACTCCCCACTGCCACCTCCCTACTCCTGCTGAGAACTCCATCCACATCGCCAAGCAAGAGATGAAGTCCAACGCCTGCACCACTACAGCTTCCTCCAAGGACCACTTCTCCCAGGCTGTAGGCTCCCTGTCCTCCTACGAAGCTAAGACAAAGATGGATCAACAGGAGGTATCTGTTGTCAAGATGGTCAGACGAGCAAGCCTACGACACCTTCGACAACAAGCTGACCTTCCTGAAGGCTGTGGGGACTCTGATTGCCGTTTGAGTTTTGAATTGAATGTAATTGTACATTGTTGGGATTGTTTAAGTAGGTAATGCATGGATGTATTATCTTATTAAGTTATTATCTTAAGTTATCTTATTATATTTACTTATCATATACTTTTATACATACCCATTATCATAACTTCTTGTCTGATTAGATCTATCGATATAATATAAGTCTTACCAAAGCCTGTAATTACCTTTAGTATAAAGGGGCATCAATGCAAAAGGCGAATTCCCTTTTTAGTAAAGCTTAGAAAGGGCGTCGAACTTCTGGGTGTCGAACTTCAGTCTGTTGACGACCGGAAGTTCGACACCCGATCCTGCTGTCGAGCTTTAGGACTGTCGGACTTCAGTCTGTTGACGGCCGGAAGTTCGACAAGCAGTGAGAGTGTCTAACTTCTGGGTTGTCGAACTTCCGGGTGTCGAACTTCCGTCCCTGACCCATTCTTGCAATTATAATTTTATCTATTAAAATAATTGTATTCTTTCGTCACCCATCATGAGATTTTGTGCAGTGCCCTGGATCGATCAACTGGCGATTTGGTAATGAAATATTCTCTCGACGACGACTGGAAGTCTATCAATGCGTGCTGTTTTGAGGCAATTACAGCTATTGGTGAGTCAATTGGTTATCAATAAACAAAGAAAATATTCACAAAAATAAATTTTAAATATTTGTCTTGATGATTTTTTGAAATTCCATCACTTATTATGCTGAATCCTCCCATCAGGGAAGTCGGAGTCTACCTTACTAGGACTATCAGAATCCTCCTTCTACTGGATCTCAGTGCCTTGGCAAAGACCAGGTGACCTGTGAAGTTTTGAATTTCTAACCGAACAGTTACTTGAACTCTCATAATGATTTATAGTAAAACAGAGAACATTTAAACTGCAATCCGGTTCAAAAATGCAACTAAATAACTATACGCTTCCCCAACGAACAGGTGATGACCAACATGTTGATATCGATCAAATGAAAAACATTCCGCCCCTTGAAAACGTTGAGAGCCTAGCATCTTGGCGACACAACTTAATTTGGGCGGTCACGTCATTTGGTGATCTCATGTTCATCGACTTGAAGGGTTCTATGACCTGGATGAAGGTTTGTTGCGGTTCTACCACTCTACCAGGATGAAATGTATGCGGTTAATTTACTTATTTGAGGCATCTGCGAGAGATCATGTTAGAGCTCAGATGTGGTTATTCTGGTAAAAAGTCTGCTGATTCAGAATAACATCATGAAAATTTACAACCCTGTTCTCCCATGATGGCCGATTTGTTTGAGAAGGTACAAAAAATCTTGCACAAATTCAAAGATTGACTTTACATATGATTGGAATATTGCATTAGGAGTATTCCCATCAGTTGCCATGTAAGGATTCATGAACTTCGTTAGCTGAGGCACTAATTAAGACCTCCACATGCATTTTTCGTTGAATATCGAGAAAATTCTAGATTTAGAGCCAAAATCATGCCAAATTTCTGGAAAAAGCTATGTTTTTTGCTACACCAGGCCTTAAGAAAGTCTTAGAACAGGACCTAGGTGGTCTAAACACTCAGATTTGATGGCAGGGACCTCATTAAACATAACCCATTTCTTTGGACCACTTCCATTATTGGTATGCAGAATTCTGGATTAACGATTACCCAAAATCGCAGTTTTATGAAGGTAAGATTATCCTAGAATTGACGATTTTAAACACGTTTTAGGTTCCATGGGTCACCACTGGATAAGTTAGTGATGCTACTACTGCAGTCACCATGAGAGACTCCTGCTCAGACTCATCCTAATTTGAGCCTTTATTAACACTTTTGGAGATAATTATTGCCTTTGAAATTTTATGCAGATTTTTTTGCGTACCTTCTCAAACTAATCAGCCAGTAGCATGGGTGGTGTAATATCCTCAAATTATGTATTTTCCATATTTTATGATGAAATGATGTGTCCTAATGAATAGTTTTACATATGTATGTGATAAGATGGCAGTTTGTTATCTAGTGAATAAGGATAATTGAGTGCCGATTGAATGTGATATGATATTCTCATTTGCTTTTTAGCAACGTGGGGTTTGCGAGCCTTTGGCTCCCCTTTGACTTTTTCACTATAACCTGATGTCTCACTTATCCTGATGTTTCCTAAGTCCTAAATTTGCTTCCTTGGGTCCTACTAAGCTTCCTACGTCCTACTCTACCTTCCTGCAAACCCCATACCACGCCCTTCTCACATTTTCACTATTTGGTGGCCTCGGCGAAGAACAGTGGTGGTTCCTGAAAGTTCAAGATGTTCCGGTGTTCCTGTGCTCAAGACCATCTGAAGTCCAAATCTGTCTTCGCTACAGACACGTCGCTGTTAGCTACTCCACACGCCCGCTCTCAAGAGCTGAGTTAGCACAGTTTGACTTTAATGGACTGAGTTTTGAGGATAGGGAGGAGATTTTGGATATTATTTAGTGTATTTTATGAGGAAGATTGTTGTTTTCCGACTTGTCAAATCTCAGGGAGATTTGAAAAGTCGATTAAAGTTTTGGGGGGTATATGGTGTAATATCCCTCGGTGTTTTTCATATTTCATGATGTGAAATAGTGTATCACATAATATGTGAGAGAATGTTATCTTTTGCAATAAGGAGTGGAGTGGCTAATGTGACGTTGGCAGGGGTTTGGTTTCCCTTAAGGGATAATTTTCACTATAACCTGATGCTATTTGAATGATGTTACCTAAGTCCTAATTTGCTTTTAGTCTAACGATTCCTTTGCTTACCTTCCTGGATTTTTCGTTTTCTCAAGTTTTCACTTATTTGGTGGCCTCGCCCAAGAACAGTGGTGGTTCCTGAGTTAAAGATGATCCTGTGTTTGCTCAAGACCATCTGAAATCTCATCTGTCTTCGCTACCAGACACGTCTTCTAGCTACTCTACATGCCCGCTCTCAAGAGCTGAGTTAGCACAGTTCGACTATTGGACTGAGTTTTGAGGACGGGGAAGAGATTTTGAAGATTATTTAGTGTATTTTGAGGAAGATTGTTATTTTCCGACTTGTAAATCAGGAGATTTGAAAAAGTCGATGCAAGGACCCACAGGGTATATGGTGTAATATCCCCAGTGTATTTCATATTTTATGATGTGAAATAGTGTAATCACATAATGAATGGATTTTACACATATTGTGTGATAAGATGGCAGTTTGTTATCTAGTAAAGATAAGGATAATTAGTGCCGATTGAATGTGATATGATATTCTCATTTGCTTTTTTAGCAACGTGGGTTTGCGAGCCTTGGCTCCCCTTTGACTTTCACTATAACCTGATGTCTCATTTGTCCTGATGTTACCTAAGTCCTAAATTTGCTTCCTTGGTCCTACTACGATTCTAAAATCTACTTTACCCGCTTCAAACCCCACCCGCCCTTCTCACATTTCACTATTTAGTGAAAAATGTGAGAACAAATATGGTTCCTAAGTAAGATAATGACCCTGAAGTTCCCGTGCCCAAAACCGTCTGAACTTAGGAAACATCAGGATAAGTGAGACATCAGGTTATAGTGAAAAGTCAAAAGGGGAAGGTTTCGCAAACCCCACGTTGCTAAAAGCAAATGAGAATATCATATTTCAATCGGCACTCAATTATCCTTATCTTACTAGATAACAAACTGCCATCTTATCACATACATATGTAAAATCCATTCATTATGTGACACACTATTTCACATCATAAAATATGAAATACACTGGGGGATATTACACCATATACCCCCCAAAACTTTAATCGACTTTTCAAATCTCCCCGAGATTTGACAAGTCGGAAAATAACAATCTTCCTCAAAATACACTAAATAATCTTCAAACTCTCTTCCCCATCCTCAAAACTCAGTCCAATAGTCGAACTGTGCTAACTCAGCTCTTGAGAGCGGGCGTGTAGAGTAGCTAACAGCGACGTGTCTGTAGCGAAGACAGATGAGGACTTCAGATGGTCTTGAGCACGGGAACACAGGAACATCTTTGAATTTCAGGAACCACCACTGTTCTTCGGCGAGGCCACCAAATAGTGAAAACTTGAGGAGGGCGTGGTGTGGGGATGCAGGAAGGTAAAGTAGGACGTAGGAATCGTAGTAGGACCAAGGAAGCAAATTTAGGACTTAGGTAACATCAGGACAAATGAGACATCAGGTTATAGTGAAAAAGTCAAAGGGGAGCCAAGGGCTCGCAAACCCCACGTTGCTAAAAAGCAAATGAGAATAAAATATAACATTTATCTTACTAGATAACAAACTGCCATCTTATCACATACATATGTAAAATCCATTCATTATGTGACACACTATTTCACATCATAAAATATGAAATACACTGGGGGATATTACACCATGGGTAGAAAGGGTTTTTAAATTTTCTCATGATGTTATTCTGAATCAGCAGACTTTTTAGGTCCAGAATAACCACATCTGAGCTCTAACATGATCTTGATTTGCCCACAAGAATACATTGAAATAATTCCAGATAATTAGTCATCACCCGTTATAATAAGATAACTTAATAAGATAATAAATCCATGCATTACCTACTTAAACAATCCCAACAATGTACAATTACATTCAATTCAAAACTCAAACGGCAATCAGAGTCCCCACAGCCTTCAGGAAGGTCAGCTTGTTGTCGAAGGTGTCGTAGGCGTCGATGAGTCTGACAAGGTTCTCGTCGTACTTCACCCAGCGATGATCCCGAGGTGGAAGAGGGCTCTCTCGAAGTCACACAGGATGGACTGCGGCTCCACTCCGAAGGAATCAATCTCCGAGAAGAGGTTCTCGTACAGTTGCTGGGACTTGCCAGGGAGGAGTCCATTGGCCAGGGGGAACCGCCAGCCGTCGTCATAGAGCCCGTGGACAGTCACCATCTGAGTGAAGAGATCTGGTGCCGTTTTGAAGGTCCCGTCGATGATGAGGTGGTCTGAGGAGGAGAGGAGGTCAAGGTTGGGCACCGTTCCGAAGAGGAAGGAGCGTCGTAGGGTAGGTGTGTAGGTGGAATCCCAGAGGAGGAAAGTCTGCTTGGAGTTGGTCATCATGTACTCAGAAGGGATGGTGAGATCTTCCAGGGAGGTAGGAGAGGTGGGGTGACGGTTGGCCTGGGATCTTGCTCGTCTGACCATCTTGAGAACAGATGCCTCCTGTTGATCCATCTTCGTCTTAGCTTCGTAGGAGGACAGGGAGCCTACAGCCTGGGAGAAGAGGTCCTTGGAGGAAGCTGTAGTGGTGCAGGCGTTGGACTTCATCTCTTGCTTGGCGATGTGGATGGAGTTCTCAGCAGGAGTAGGGAGGTGGCAGTGGGGAGTGGATTTGGTGACGGAGGAGTCCAGGTGGAGGTTGAGCTTTCCAGGGCACCCCTTGATGACACAGGTCCAGTAGGAGCCTATTCAAAGCAAAATCAAACGTTCACCGATTTAAAAAGCTAACAAGTTCAGTTATCCCTATCACAGTTCACGTCACGACTCGTGCTCGGAACCATGATAGCCTGATGAGGTTGGTGTCTGGTGATAACAACCCCATCACATCGAGCGTTTACCGCTCATCAAGTTCTATTGTCCCCCTTATCGAGGGTCACATGACGTCTCGCACTGCAAAGATTCCTTCGGCGGACCTAAGGCGGACTCGCTTTATCAGGCCTATGGAGAACCCAATCGGGGAAGGATAATGATTGGCATGATTGTAAGGGTTAGGTAAGTGTTTGGGTTCTAGTTGGGGCAACAAATAGAGCTATGGTTAGGGTTAGGGTGAGTCCGCCTAAGGTCCGCCGAGGGAATGTCGGTGTTCCTCCAGACTGCCGAAAACCTTAGACTTTAACCGGTTCTCAAATCGCCAACTCAAAAGCCTAATGAAAAACATAACTGAAAGATTAATAAACTTCATCAAAGATGACATGACCACCAGACGTTAAATAATGGGCGCATGCAAGTACTTTATCCGATAAAACTTGGTGAGGTCGCCTTATTAAACATTTTTAGGGCCCTTCGAAGAGTAAGAAATGGTGGAGAGCTTGTCGAACTTCCGGGCGTCAACAGACTGAAGTCCGACAGCCAGAAGTTCGACAGCGGGATCAGGTGTCGAACTTCCGGTCGTCAACAGACTGAAGTCCGACAGTCCTAAAGCTCGACAGTGTCTAACTTCTGGGTTGTCGAACTTCTGGGTTGTCGAACTTCCGTCCCCCAACCGGCTTAATCTGTAGAATTTAGGGCGTGCTCTCTTTTGGAGCTTCTGCCTGAAACTTAGTACATGGACCATCGGCCATTAAAGCATTATATTATGAGGAACAGCCGCAAATAAATCATCAACGACAATCAATAATGCTATTCGTGTACGAACAATTTTTGGGCTTTTAACTCAAAGCAGAACGACAGCAGGCATATCAAAGTTCAGAAAAAACGTACTTATTTTTTAGATCATTTTTATATCTCTCTGACAACCAAAATTTCGCCCAAATTAAAAAGTAAAAAGGTACTAGGCACGAAACAGTTATGCAAGCACAATTTGGACGTTTAGATATATCGGAATATTATACAAACTTTATGCTTATATCGGTGCATCTATCCAAGGGATATATTTTACTTTTCCCGCTGCGTGTTTAACCAATCACGACACAGGAATTCAATGATACCGCGCACTGATTGGTCGAGATAAGTCGCGCGGAGGGTAAGAAATAAAATGCCGTCACATTGTGAGTGAAAACTAGGCCGTTCAAATTCATCAAAGTACCACTTTGAGCCCTGATAATGACTTCATCACGACAACCAGTAGATTCTGCATTATTTATGTCAGAGCTTAGCGTTTAAAATGAGGGCATATTTTAATTATAAGGACGGAATATATACCAGTGCAAGAAATATGAAAATAGAAAATGAAATCTCGGTAAAAACGATTAAAATGAGAGGATTCCGAACTCATGCGTAACAAAACAAGTTGGGCTCGTTCATTAAAACACACTTAGAAGGTAATTCAGATCAATCGGGCGAAACAATAAAATGGCGTCTAATTATTTCATTACTTTGGGTTATCAAACAATTCCGGGCTATTTGACACGGCACTATTCGGCGTCACGGTACGTGTTTTTTAATCAGTTTATGTGAGCACAGAAGCGCTTTCACACGGATATATTCACATTAAAGGAGTGACTAAAGTGTTGAGTCTAAAGACTAAAGTTTAAACCTGCTGCCTACAAAACCTGAAATATAATGATAAAAATAAAGCTCCAATATAAACCACTGGTAAATGTGATGCTTTACGCTTCGCTATATTATAAACTCATGAAATATTGCTGCCCAAAAATGTAAATTAAATGTGAGAGATATGCGAGCGTTTTGATTCTGGGACAATTGGCTCATAGAAATGTTTACTACGACAATATATGATAGGACATGCCAATACTAAGATACTAGGCATTCACAGCGCATAAGGTATTGTCACTTGGTTACGGTCAAAACGCTGGAGATCAGCGGAAACAATTGCGAAAATATTAACATTTTTCAAGCATGAATAAAATATTTCCTTGCGTTTCAATTCTGGCGCTGGCATTACATTCGTATTATGGCGAAACAAGCAGTCATGGTAAAATGCATCAATTTAGAAAAAATAACATATATATTCAATTAGTGAACTGAAACTTTTTTCAACAAATTATCACGTTTCATCTGACATAGGTGCCATTGACGTTTACAAACAGTCATGGAAAGTGTAAAAGTGTTCCGACTCATCTAAAGTCATCAGTTTTTGCCATTAGAATTGTTACAAGCCCAGCATATTAAATGCAGGACTTCTTTCCATCGACTGAACTCGAAAACGACTCGAAAATGAGAAAAGAAGAAATATACCAACACATGAAACGATTATTAAAAAGAGACAGATACATCCGAGGTATGGGATAAATCTGAAAATCCCCGACTAGATAAACGGCACACAAACTTCACATATAAGATGTCAGTTCATCAGTCACAATTTGCAGGAATTGCAGTCATCTAAACCGGTCTAAAAAGACAACGAAATGGAGAAAAGTAGGAAGATACCAACGTTGAAAATGCCAAAAAAGAGACAGAATCAGCTACAGCGCCACACAAACTTCACTAACTAACTTCACATTATATGCCAGTTCATGAGTCAGGCCGGAATATAATGGTGGAACCTAACGTCTAAACACTTGGTTATCAAGCAACTTACGACGATTAACCGAGAAATATACGGGTCGTGAACAGGTATTATTATAAATCTAAACATTTACCAAACCCAATTCAATGACAATATAGATCAGGAAGAGTACAGTTCACGTGCGTAAAATAGGCGGATTAAGATTGTCCTCTTTCCCACTTTAAAGCATGGAAATCATGTCGTTTTAGGACGCCTATTGTTTTGGAAAGCGTGATTCTTTAAACGCAATCCCGTGACCGTTCAGAGGGGAAGTAATTCAGGTAAAATAGAACGTAGAATGATTTGTACAATGCCAAATTATAATTTATATATCTCGTTGTCAGGCACAATAGCATGTTTAATTATATTTATAAGTGAAGAAGAGTAATCCCATAATTATCTAAAATCTAAAGTTGACCAAGGGCATGAGATTAAAAATTATCGTTTAAAAATAAATTGCGAAATGGCCACAATAAGAGCTGGTGATTGATCATGTCAATCTGTAAAGGAAAGACGTGATACAGAGTGGTGAAAATCTCGAAAAATAAAACAGTAAAAAGATCTGTATCATATACGGGTCACATACAAGGATCAATAATCGTGGGTCTTATCATAATTTACAACATCTCATGACTCAACTTTGTGTTAGCTTAAGATGTGGATAAGCCATATCTTGAGGCTTGAAATTTGCCATTTAAAATCTTCTAAATATCGTCATGTTCAGCTCGCATATTATTCAAGCGACACTCATTAGGATAAAAGTATGCTGAGGTCCGTTGAGACTTTCCTTCAAAAATGAGGGATGACAGATGAGATCCGTTTAGCTTATGTCTGCATAGTTACTTTGACCAATTGACCGCATATCATTCTGAATATCTTGTTTATTCATGGAATTAAAACCGATGATTTTCCGTTATGATTCATTGAATTCTGATATCAGATGCAGACATCGCATTAAGATGAATCATCACTTTCATCCGACCTCATCACTCGAATATTTTTGATACTCTTGGATATTATTATTTTCAGCAAGAGAAGATCAAAGATCAGACTGAAGTGCCAATTAATTTTCTTCATCAGCCGGCATCTAGCACCCGGTTTTGAACTAACAGAGCAGTAGATAACATTATAAAACAGAGAAACGCAGAGCTTATACTTAAGTAGACAGAACATCAGTGGTGAGGCCCGGAAACGTTTTGAGCACTTCGTGCCCCTAGGAAACCGCCAATTAAACCATTGATATAATGTCCTGAAAATTGAAGGAATAATTTTGCGCAAAAGAGAAATCATATTATAAAGAAAAACATAAGTCCTAAGGTCTGAGTCTCCTATATTATTGCTGTCTTGCAAACAAAAGGGCGCCCAAGTTGGCAAATGACAGTTGCTAATTGACACTGCAACAACACAACATTTATAATAGCTGTGAAACACGGTGTTATATGTTAGGTTTACAACAACTTTACCAGACTTCAGGTGGAAAAACATTTGAAACAAACGGGAGACGTTCGCGGAAAAACCATCCTTCTTTTTGTCGGAGCCACTGAGAAGAATAATCGTGAGGAAACTGACAGCTACGGTAATTTGACATTGACGTATGTGTTTTTTGCCCGACTCACTGCATATATTAGGATCTATTAATTATCTATTAGAAGAGTTTGCCGGTGAAAACGTAGGGGAAAAGAGTGATATAATAAGATAATATGTTCATGCTCACACCCGGGAGATTCAGACTTAGTTCCGAGAAAAGAATAAAAGACAGACATAGATGTTTTTGACTCATCCCGGATATAGATGTGGCAATGAAAATTATTACCGAAAAAACGGAGTCTTCCATGTTTTTATATAACCTCAATTTTAGTTCACGGCCTAAAATTTTCTAATTTTGCACCTCCCCTAATACCGATAAGGATTTGCGTCAGAGTTTCGGCTATAAATAATATCAGAGCTATATCGGTCAAAAAATAATATGTGCTGATTTCCAAAAGGAGTGTCAGTAAGATAATATTAGCATATCGGTAAGAAGTGTTATCAAAAACAGATTAAAATAGGAGTGTGTTTTTGAAGAGATCTCGCATGTTTCGTAAAATATAGTCAAATGATAACTTAAAGTCTTAACAGGTTTATCATGAACCAGATTAAAAATCCTTTCATAATTTTATACTCTTAAAATGAGTTCTAATTTTAGAAAATCATGGTTATCACAATAAAGATGTCAATTAAAGAAACAGAAGAAAATTGATCAATGACGCAAAAGTCGAGTATTTTGAGAACAATGAACGTAACAGCACGTGTCACATGAACGCCAAAAACAACGCGATAAGTTTTCGCTGTTGAGGAAATGATAATTAATTTTCTTGCAGCCGTATTTCTGTATTTAGATATTTGAGGATTGAAAACGTTGAAAACAATCAGGAAATTGAGGGCCGGAGTGGGCATTTTCCCCAAGAATTATCTTTACAGATTTTAGGATGGTCGAGAGGTAAGGGTTCAAGGCACGAAAAATCTTCGCACTGCAAATTTTCCAACAAGAGGAAACTTAATAAAACCATTTCTATATTTCAATAACAGCCACGTACATGTCCAGCCAGACAATCGACATAAAACCCTTCATTTGTAAACACATGCTATTATAAAGGCTCTTGAAACATGGAAACATGTGCCAGACAAAACGTTGGTAAAAATATCGCGCGTGCGACAATTCTGCGTCATGAATTCGGTTTGCTAAACCCTTAAGATGAGAACATGGCGTCTGCACTTCCAACCATCCATTACCCATATTTATAGCAGCGAGCAATGACCCCTTCTGTAGAAGATCAATGACCATATGGTGATCGGTGGTCGTTGGTTTAACGTGACTGGAATAACGACCATAAATATGAAAGATTCATGAAAACCCACGTGCAAAAGATAGGCGGTTAAATGTCGTCAAATTACTACATTTAACTATGATGATGACGGCTTCGTAACCGCCTATTGATTCTGTTTGAATATTATAAGGTACCTAACTAACTTACTAAGGACCGTGGAGCGCTCAAAATAACGACCATGACGAGGTAAATACTGTCAATTGAATGGAACGCCCGTAAATAGTAGGTAATTTCAAAATACTAAAATACATAATCTGTCGGGACCACTTTGGGATACTTTCCGAGGGATGTATCCGGTTTTGACCCGCAGCCCAACGGGCATGGCTCTGAACCAATATGGATCAAAATAGTCAAGGATCTATGCACTATAAAAGGCAATGGTCAAAAGTTCAGAGGTGTCTGTAATAGTGGAAACATCTTTCAAGATTTTCATACGTATATTTGTAAAAAATACCAAAAGAGGATTTATTGATAGAAAGCCGCGCGTATAAATGACAAAAGTAGAGCCAGTTGTAATTTTCACACATGGTTCAAGCAACCAATATTACGTAATCCGATGAGCTAATCCGATGCTAATGCTCTCATGGAATATTAAACTCCTTTCAAAAAGAAACAAAGGAAAAATTCCATAAAACAATTGACCTTATATTGCGTCATACCAATTGGTGCAAGCACTGATTTAGTGCAAGAAATAACGAACCATAGCTAAACAAACATCTGAGATATTTTTCATTATAATATGAGCATTATAATTTGACGCAATGTATCTGATAATTAAATTAGTGACAAGACCGAAGACGAAAGTCTAAGAACCTTTAAATCTACAATGTTCTACGTAAGTTACTAATCAAGCGAGAACAAAAAAGAACATTATAATTCGTCGGTATGTAAGAAAAAAGGACACATTCCAGATGATTTCGATCGTAGAAATTCGAATTATGTTTTTCGGGTTGATGATACTTCTTGGCATTTTAAATTCTCTCCGTCTAAAAAACTAGACTCAACAGACAGACTGTAAAGTCACACCTGACGGAACTATTAATTTAGAGTTGCTTCTGACTTTCTAAGACAAAGTATACTATGTCTTTGTCTCGTAGCAATGTACATTATACTATCATATCAGAATTGAACCCATAATTACGGACAAAAATTTAAAAAATCTTTCTGTTCCGTCGAAATTCTAAACATCTTCAATTGACAATAATAGCTATGTACCTGTTTTACCAATTCATAGCTTGATCATCAGGCAGAATATATCAGCATGTCAATTGTCAAAATACCGATATCACGAAAAAGAATAAAAAAAGAAAATTTTTTGACTGCGGGCCTCTGATCATGTAAATAATCAAACTAAGTAGAAACGTATTCCTCATGTTTGATTAGCTGATCTCCGCGGTTGGGTGGGATCAGCACGGATCAATTAGGATACTCTACCCGGGAGTATTTTAAATGTTCCACTAAATATCTTTTAGGGTTGAGGACAAAAAATAGGCGCTTCAAATTCACGTCATAATCAGAGATTTTAATGAGGAAATTAGGAGGTGAAGTCGTCTATTCCTCACACAGGAACTCTAAAACATTTCATACATAATATTTAGTTTTGGGATAAGAATTACTGACACGGTATATTTGTGCATGAAGAGTCCAAAATATAAAGATAAAATGTCGTTCAAAAGTCACGATGTTTATACTTTTACAGTTTTTCCACCATTTCTAAGAAATACTTAAATTGCAACCAATTTCTCATTTTTTCATTTCTAGATTCGTAAAAAAACTTAGATATTGTGATCAATTTCTCATTTCAAAATCGATTTCTCGTTCCTAAAATAACCAATAACAGAATGTAAAACCCTTTTATTTTTCGTGGGTAGGTACTAGGTATCTCATAACTTCATGAGAATTGGTGTCAAATCTATCGTCAATTCCCAAATAATGAGCAGTAAAAAGTCAGTCTAGTTTTGTACATGCAATGTCCAACACACCAGCCAACGTCTAGAAATGTCTGACTGTCTGCGTCATGTCATGATAAATTTGACAGTTGCAATGGAATGAAATTGATTTCATGAACCCAAATTTTGATAAATTTGGTGTCATTTGAGCTTTTGATATGAATGATGTAATTAAAATGATCATGAAAAGATTAACAGTTTTGTTGGAAAAGACAAATTGTTCATAGGAGATGGCAACAATACGAAAAAATGCTTTTTAACGAATTAACAACTTACCTTAACTTCATTGTTCTTCCCAAGGTAGGACTTGCAGCAACTCATCTGAAAATAGCAACATATTATTCAAGAATGTTGCTTTAAATTTCATTTAGATTTATAACTTTGAAATCCTAAACCATTCAGCAAATTTCAAATCCAATAACTTACTAAAATAGTATCATTACAAATTTCTAAATTTTGTTAAATAGGTACTTCGAATAATCTTGGAATACGTAATACTGAATCAATTTACTGAAATTATGTCAGGATCTATATTGAAAGTTCCCTGTGGCAGAATTAGTTGACAGTTCTTTGAATTTCATCTCACCTGCACTCAAAATGACCAAAAAATTTCAATATAAACCAACTGCCATCATCTCCCTGAATTCAAAATTTCAAATTTTGACATCCCGAATTACTTTCCACTTCCAGGGTGTAAAAATGGTTTTATTTTTGAGCCAGGCTGGAATACTTGAATACCTGTGGTGTCAGACAATTCTCAGGAATACTTTTAATACCTGCTGAGCCTGATAATTGACAGGCTTCTAATACCTGTTGAGCCTGATAATTGACAGGCTTTAATACCTGTTGAGCCTGATAATTGACAGGCTTTAATACCTGTTGAGCCTGATAATTGACAGGCTTTAATACCTGTTGAGCCTGATAATTGACAGGCTTTAATACCTGTTGAGCCTGATAATTGACAGGCTTTAATACCTGTTGAGCCTGATAATTGACAGGCTTCTAATACCTGTTGAGCCTGATAATTGACAGGCTTTTGATACCTGTTGAGCCTGATAATTGACAGGCTTCTTATACCTGTTGAGCCTGATAATTGACAGGCTGAAAGTCCTGACGGGCCCATATCATCTCATTCCTCTGGGCGGTTATCCCGATCCTTCGCTGCCTGGTCATGTCTCACAGAGGTACGGGTGATCAGACCATAGTGCTCTCAAGATATTGGGATTAAGATATGGGAGGATTAAGATAGTGAGGTTAAGATGGGGAGTGGCTAAGATGGGAGGATTAAGATGCCTGGTCATGTCTCACAGAGGTACGGGTGATCAGACCATAGTGCTCTTATTAAAATAAAGTGGGATTAAGATGGGAGGATTAAGATGCCTGGTCATGTCTCACAGAGGTACGGGTGATCAGGCCATAGTGCTCTTATTAAGATATTGGGATTAAGTTGGAAGGATTAAGATGGTGTTTAAAGACAGTGCTCTTAAGATGGGAGGATTAAGAGGGGGGGGATTAAGATAGGAGGATTAAGATATTGCATTATCTCTTAAGATAATACAGTGGGATTAAGATGGGAGGATCAAGACAGTGGTATTAAAATGGGAGGATCAAAATAGTGCTATCAAGATGGGAGGATTAAGATGGGAGGATTAAGATATAATTGTTTTAAGATGGGAGGAATTAGATTATAGGATTAAGACGGGAGGATTAAGATTTTGTTTTAGAATAGAAGGATTAAGATAGGAGGATTAAGATATTGTGGCATCGTGATAAAATCAAGATATTGACTAAAGACAGCGAAATAACATCTGATATAGCTACTACTACTACTAAATGAGGGACAAATCGGCAAAAATGAAAACAGAGCTACGATAAAAACCCTAAAAACGAACAATTCTCAATATAAACCAAATGCAAACCACTCTGAAGTACTTAACGTCAAAACGATAACTAATAAACAAGTACTACTCGGACATACCTTCTAAGAATCAAATCAAGGATAAAAGTAGGGAAGACAAGTTGTAAACAGGCAGAAATATTTAGTTCTAATGTTTTTGTGGGCATTTCTCTCCGAGAGTAAATAAAATATCTTATATAGCCAAGTCTTGGCTATTATATATAACCCTATCCCTACTATCATCCTAAATAACAAATTCAAATCCCAAAGAGCGGAGAAGACAGTAATTGTCTGTCTCTGACGAGGAGAATCATTCCATGACTTTGATCATTCCGATCTATATATTCTCCCAAACCGCGCGCACTGTTTTGGTCATTATTCCCGCCGAAATTTCACGCCGATTTAGTACAAATTTGGCGCCAATTTCGTGGCGCTTTCCCAGCAATTTGTTCTGCACTTTCCCCTGACTTGCTGCCGGTTTCCGGGCAGCCTGATTCCTCTCATAACCACTTCACGCTTGTTAGCGACCAACGACAAGACTCAGCGAAGCGTACAGGTGACAACATCCAGCGAGCACAATAAATATCATTCATAGTTTGTATGTTTGTATAATACCTGTCATGTGAACGTGTGTTTGTGTGTGCGGACCGGGCGTATAATTGTTCATCGGCTGTGATTTATGTCCTATTTCCCCCGATTTTCAGCAGAGTTAGATGAATCAACGGCAACCTGGGTAAACCAAAATACGGGTTGTGAGTGCGAGTGATAGGCAGTTAACGATTACGTCATGATCAGAGTTAAACGCGTCCAGCTGATGACGAAATGGACCGTCTATTGTCCCATTCTGTCGTAAATAGACTATTCTGTACTACTTGAGAACCCGTTTAGATTATACCCAAGTATTATGCTCATATATTATAGCAGGAATACGGGCAAACAGTAATGATACTAACTAATTTATAAATACTTGTACGACCAAGTCGGTAATTGGTAGTAACGCAATTATATTGTTTTATCAAAAGCCGGTGGTTTTATGACGCAATAATAATCATGTCTGTTTTTTTGTGCGGTACACGAGTAAATGAACTGGTTAGAGAGTTAGCTAACGGTTCACGGTTATTATTATAGGTTTATAATTATCGGTTTAATCATTATCGGTTCTTCTTCAGGGTGCGACGCGTAATTCATGAAAATTGCATAAATGATACATGAAAAATGCACGCACAAAATAATACGACTTCTAAACGGCCTTTATATGTAAATATATCGGTATTTCTTTACCAGATTCCTACTTTCATACATAACCTCACAGTTTTCCGACACTTTTCGGCGTACCACAGAAAGTAGTCACCTTTAAAGACGTCAAATTCATGTTTTAGAGTCGCAAATTGCTGACATTGAAAACTCCATGAATTCAAGTGCGCGCTTTAACATATATCAGCATATGGAGTTGAATGTGATATGTTAATTGTTTTCAGATATACCAATAATTTCCCGTCTACTTCACCAAGTACAGTACAGAACTGGACTTCACGAAACAACGTGTCACTAGGTATCTAGTACGCGGACCCGAGAATCAAGCGGTTGTGATGACGTCATTATTAAAGCTCAAAATGGTACGTTAATAACGTCACCCCGTCTTTCGTTCGCACTAAACTTCTCACTACTTCGGCTATCTAGATACGATATCTATCCTCAAGTTTAAAAGTCTCCGGTGCTAAAATACCAGCTTGTCAACAGTATGTGCGCTGTATGCAGCGCTTTACAGAAACTCTGCCGCCGCGCAGTGATGAAATGGAAAATTGCGATATTACGTCATCAATATCACATTGGATTTCATAAAATGACGTCACTCGGAACAATATATAAAATACTCGTGCAGTACTTGGGTCAATCAGTATATCCTGGTTTAGGATGGACGCGGAAATCTCTTTGTAAATTGACAGGAAATAGAGCGGCAGAACACCACCAGACATTTAGAATTCAAATATATCCGCATTTTGGTTCGTCTGATAGAGGAAGCTATAGGCTAAATTAAGAAATTATAGAACCCAGTTTTCTACTGGGATAACACTAAAACGGTATGAAAAACGCCGTGAAGTCGCTTAGTCGTCATTCAACTTTTACTGGGGGAATCATTGAATCGACCCCAAAGGAAGAGAACAATAATCAAACGAATACCCTCTTCACAGCTGCAGCTGGTGGTAGGATCGTGCAGCAAAAACATTGGTGTACTCAAGGAATTAGGTGATGTGAGTACCCATCACTATTAGTTGAGGGGTATTAAAGTTGAGGGGCGCTAAATCAGTAATCACCCTTAAATACCATTCCGATCATGCATTGTACTTGTACATTGTGCAGTGCATAAGGCCAAGGCCCTAATCACGGACAAACAATTCTAAAGTCAATCGAAATTATAGTTACGCTCAGGGTTGTTTAGTTGATAAATATAAAATAAGTGCAAAAATACGTGAAAATGCAGCTAATAAGAAAATTAAGAAATTGGAGAGGAAAAAATTTCTGCCATATCAAATATTTTCACAGCAAAAGTAGTGAATTCGGGACAGTAAATTCTGCACTGTACTGCTTGCCATGAAACATGCAGTAGGACAGTAGGTAACTATGGGACTAAGCTGACGTTTAAGAAGGATCAAGGAACCAGTAATCAGGAAACGAGTGCACCTTTAATAGCCTATATTCCGAGCAAGGTTCATGATTGCGTCAGAGCAATTGAACAAACAATTCAAATCCATATTTGAACAATAGACGGCACACCAATGATTGGTTGTTGAATTTGATGGCTCCATAATTGATTAGAATCATGACTTTATGACGTTGATAACCGCCTATTCTTCACATAAACATACCCAACACCGCTCAGTACGCACAATTACAAAAATCAATTTGCAACTATAACATTATAACGCACGCGGAGGTGATTCAAATTTAGATAATAGCTAACGAGAGAGCAAATGATGGGTCAGCATGATTATCGTACACAAACCCGCCAGTAATTGGAGGTGAGGTATTGTGGAGGTGACACGAGGGAAAAGTAGAAGATTTATGTCATCAATTAGTAATTTAAATAATGATAATGGCGTCATAATGAATGTCTGTTCTGTGTGAGTTAGAGGCGATTTAACCGTAGAGTTTTGTGACTTAATTGCGTCTCTTTGTTAGGTCTTGTTAGCTGAAAGTGAATCCGATTATAGCGATAGGCACAATGGTGTCAGAGAAGCAAAGACAGATTATAGGGCGGTATACGTAAAGCAAGTCACTAGGTAGTTTCAGTAATCGCAGGATATATGGACTGGTGCCAGAGCGAAACTTGGTGTCAAATGAACCGGTGTCAAAGTGAACTGGTGTCATAGTGAAATGGTGTCATGTGAACGGGTATCAAATGAACTGGTGTCAAAGTGAACTGGCGTGAAATGAACGGTTGTCAAAGAACGGGTGTCAAATGAATGGTGCCAAATAAACCGGTGTCAAAGTGAACTGCAACCTATGTCTGGACTCTAGAGTTAGTTACATGGTTTCAGAGTCGGCTGTGAACTGGTGTCAACGAAAACTGGTGTCTAAGAACACTAGTGTCAAAGACGAAAGTGGTATCACGTCAAAGACAAAAGTGGAGTCAGAAACTAAACATTAAATTGAATACTGCAAATAAATTAAACTTTGAGCTTGAGGTCTAATAATTTCCACTGATAATCATCAACAGGGCGTTACCAAGGATACGCTAATTACGTCTAATTACGGCTAATTAGGCCTAATATATCATCTCCGATCATAGAATGAATAGAAAATAGGCAGTAAACAATATATAACATAACCAAGGGCAAATCCAAGGAAATATCCATGTTCATACAATGCCACAATGGTTTCGGATGGCAGAAGCTCATACACACTTATATACATGAAACAAACGACTAGATGCCATGACGAAAACATGATAGAAAGGGAAAAAGATGAACTGCAGTAAACTTTCCCATACATACATACATGAGATATGAACATGATATATCATAATGAATCCCTTTCAACTCAAAACTGGGAAGGTGTTGCCCATAAGATAGATATATTGTCCCAAAAATCTGATCACATGATATTAGGTCCCTTATACCCATCTTTTATACACAGTATATACAACCTAGATACATTAGAGATGGGGGTACACATAAAGCATACATGGGTACCGTTGAGGATATATTCAAGCGTATGCCGGCCGGGGTAGAAAAGACCATGCTTATACCCCAAACAGAATAGGACATATCTTATATATTATGCAGTATATATAATCATAAGCTGCTGACTCTTCAAAATAATATAATATATACAGCATAAATATATGAAAAGAGGACTGTCTTATATATGTATATATCTATATATGCGATCTCAGTGAGGAATAGTCCGGGTTCCGTCATAAACGCTCTATGTTAAGCTATGATAATGACGTCACATGTTTCAACCTGCAATTTACATTTTACGCGTGTATCTAGACGAGTGGATATATAAAAGCAATCTTATACAACAAAAATATATACTATAGCACAAAAGTCAAAGCGATCATATGAAATGCATACATATATAATATATTTTTCAAGAACATCCGTGAAAATTATAGTAATACTAAGTACGCTCGCACACCGATGAGATTCAAGGCTAATTTTATATGTGTATGCAAGGTCTATTATGCAGTATGATTGTCTAATGATCCGGTATAGACTATAATATATACTTTCCCCAGAAAATAGCTTAAGTTCTGCCTACACAATATATATATTATATGCCCCTTATAAAATCGTTTAAAAAGATACAATTTATATATGCGAATAACAAGTAGAAGTAACTAAAGAAAAACTTACAAATATATACATATATAGCCATATTATGTATCGAAGAGCAAGCAAATTATGCTTCCCTCAATTATATCCTCGCTTTAAAGCTGGGTAGATAGTAGCCATACAAAGACCATGTAATCCGTATTCCGCTAGTTCAGCTGCTTGCATTTTCAGATTTCATTGGTAGTTGTCATATTAACACTTTGATCCATAGAAATATATCACAAAAAGATGGTGTACGTATACACATAACCTATGACCTCGTACGGCTGTGCGTCTGATGATTTTTTCACGATTTTTTGTGTCAAAATTCTTTCGGAGAGATCGTGATAATACGCGAATATATATTCCGCGGAAGCGGACGGAAAATTACCAAAAATTACCAAAAAATATGATCAAAAACCACCGCACGTCTCGGACATGGGCAGTGCGCGCGTGTACCGACATAAAAAACGGGGGAAAGCGGCATTTTAGGGCTTCCGCAATATATATATCTATATATATTTATATATTATCCTGGACAATCACAATTACAATACAGCAAGAGGAAGAGTGACATGAATTCCAGAAGCTGAGCTCAGTTCTCTCAACCGGCCATTCTTGCCGAATAGTGATATATAAATAACGTGTGACTATTAGTGGTCTGTGACCATATATTATATATAAAATGTTGGGTATTTTGTCGTAAAAAATATAATAATATTTATCGTGGAGAATTTTATTGCTATATATTTATTCAATAATATGCCCGCTGATGGTTTTTCAAATTTGATGAAATGATATTACTTTTCACGGAATTTATAGCAATATATCTCATGAGAATTTCGAAGGTTCTATATTTATCAATGAACGATGCTATGCACCCCCATAAACATTTTCAAGGGGACTGCATGAGGGCATAGACAGCTTTCCATCTATATAACTATATATAACGATCTAAGCGAAATGTAAGGCATGCTAGACGATCAATACAGACAACCCTAAAATGTAAAATAATAAAACTTGAGTCTTCTTGATGACAAAGTATATAGATGGAGAGGGTGTTTACAGAGAATAGACATCTGAAAATGATGCAATTATCAAGGTTACACGTGGAAAGTCTATGACACTCGTGTGTGTGAGTGCGAAATTCAATGTCTGATTTCATATATATATATATGCCAGCAAGAACTGGAATTCAAAGATCGGAATATAGGTTTGAAGAATGTCGAGGCATCTAAAAATTGGACACTTATATATGAGAAAATTTGTTATATATACTAAAAATGACCACTAAGAATTTAGAAATCATTCGTTGACAATGAATGTTAAGTTTTACTATGCGGCATTTGGAATGTGAGAAAATGGTTGGACATGAAGGTCATGAGTTCAGTAATACCACTCAATTTAGCGCCAATAATAGGGTTTACTTGGAAATGGAAGGTAAAAGGACAATACTGGACGATCATAAGCTCTAGGTACATGATCCGAACTTCATCCTTCAATGCTAACTCGTTAAAATTACTTCGCTTCATCATCTTTCTCTTCTCATCATATTATTCTTAACCTTCAATTCCAACTACCAACGTTCAATTTCCACGAATAGATCCGGCACTCAGAAGACATAAAATCGAACAATTACCGACTAAACTACCGATAATATTGGTAAACAAAACTACCAAATAATATACTAGTAATGCGACAAGCTCCAGATTTATGTTTGCACTTCTCCATTTTTTGAATGATATGCCACATTATGTCCTAAACTCCATACCCTAAACCATGATAATGATGTCACCCCATTCGGGCTATTTATTTTCCTCACATAGCATTGCATGTATGTAAGTATACTTATAGGAGCTATCGAATGTGGGCCATGACTAAAATAGGGTCATATTTAGTGTGGGCACGTCAACGACAGTAATTACGCTCAGTATAATGCTCGTTAGTTTGGTGTTAACTTTAATCGCTACTTGGCTTCTTTCCAGAGTTAGAGGAGGAAACCTGAACTGTCTCGAAATACTGTCAAATCAGGCCATGCTATGTTCCTTACCACATAAATTAAATGGTAGTCATTTGAATGCACTTTAAAATCAAGTTTAGACTTATATAAAAACGAATATTTGAGAGCAAAAGGAAGCATCAACTTCTTGAAATTTAAACGAAATAGTGGAGTAGATTCTTCCCCATCTTTTGAGCCCTTTTGCTTTTTTGGACGGCTGGACGCAACTGAACCACGTGTTTTCATACATTGTCGTAACGCGCGCGACAAAATCACAGCTGGAAGGCAAAATTTCCGCGCGGCGTGGGAATTTTTCCCAAATTTGGCCTGGAGCAACGAACGCAAACGAGCATATGCGAATGGGTTGATGCCAGGATGCCTGATGGTCAAGTCCTGGGCCATAGCCCTAGGGCAGTATTCCCAAGGGCCTGAAGCCTCTCAAATTATCATCTAAGCATTGCCAGCACTTTTTCATCATTGAAAAGCTAAAACTACCCAATACTCCAATAATTTCTGGTGCCTATACGAATTGGGCTCAAAGCCCTCGCCCACAACCCCCCAAGCCTGAGATGTCAATTACGGCATTGCATAGCCTAGTTTGCTTATCAATCGTAAAACATTAAAACGGTCCATTAAAACAGTTGTTTCTTGAGAAGCACCTATTACTCTTTTACTAAAAACACAGATTGTTTCATCATTTTTGAAGTGTT
Organism: Beroe forskalii; assembly: GCA_011033025.1. Lineage (NCBI taxonomy): Eukaryota > Metazoa > Ctenophora > Nuda > Beroida > Beroidae > Beroe > Beroe forskalii. The sequence goes on along the minus strand of WFMF01000527.1, from coordinate 81,930 downwards.
GAAAAGTTTGTCACTTATACCAGTCAAATCTATCCGACGGGCGATTAAACGTCGCAATTTGTAGCGCTGGACTAAACTTGTCTCATGAAGATTCCCTAGAAACCTCATGAACTCTTCTGAAGAACTATAATCGGAGAATTAGAGAATTAGGTGGTCCAAGCATTATTATAAAATCATCGGCGTGTTAGTTTACTCCATACCCGAAAAATCCAGCAATCGACACGGCACTGACCAACCAGCACGTGAGTTTACGATCAAATCGCACGCTGATTGGTCAATGCCAAATGGACCTGTGGGTAAGTTAATACGTTAATAATGCCCTCATTCCACAACCCCATAGTCTCATGACCAACGTACAGATGGACACACAAAAGCCAACAAAATGAAAGCTGGTGTATAAGAAAAATACCAAAAATGCTTGTGCACATGAGAGATACTCACGCCTATTTGAATTATTTCAGAGAATGTGCATTGAATGATATATATACCATGATAGTAAATCAAGGCATTTATAGCTAACGTACTAAAACAAAGCAGTGTTTATTAATTAGACAATTAGGATATAATGAAAATGCGGCCGTGTCCACCATTCACTGCAAGTCAGTTTGCAATTGTACAATATTACGTTACCATTAAAAATATAAGGTTGATATATATTACTATCGGTACTGTATCAATCCACTCTCTGATAAGTTATATAAAACGCTGAAATTTACCACGCTGTACTACACTTAAAAAGTTAAAGGCTTAAATATTATATATTGATTCTGTAACTGGTATTCACAAGTATTTTGCATAAAGCAGTATTAAATATTCATTTGGAAATTCCGTAATTACTTAATTATTTGTGCCGTTCTTAGGAAAAAATAAAATGGGCGGTACTTAAAAACGGCATAATAAATGTCATCAATTTGTTACTCTGAACCCTGATCATAGCGTCATTAACCGGCAATATTCTGATGAGTTGTAAATTCTACAAATCAATACTTCCACAGGAATTCCAGTAAGTACACACGTGCTTGAAATAAGCGCGTAAATAATTATTTAGCATCTATCACTTTCTGGTGAAAATGAGCGAAAAAAGGCGGGGTTTGGACTGAAAAGACGCTATGTTGCTAGCTCTCTGCTATGGTATAAGAGTTTAAGGCGATTGTATATTACCCACCAACCGCCTTTAATCCACCAATAAGCGCACAGTATTGCCAGTATCGCACGCTTATAGGTTAACCCTCAACACGCGATGGGTAAACTGGCTAGCCACTGATAATCAGACATTCTATAAACTTATTTATAAGGATCAGTAGGTGCATGTCGAACCCGCCAAGTTTGAAAGAAGTTTGAAAATTCAATATCACCCAGTGTTTTGCCACAATAAATCAAGTTTTGCCACTATAGACGGCTTGGTGTTATTAATTGACCACAAAAAGTGATGATAAAAGCGCCAATGACAGCCACAGGAAATAATATATACAAATATATTGCAAAATATATTGCCAGCAAACCATAAGTCTGAAATGGTGAGAACGTGAAAATTTCGACAGGTCTATTATTGAAAAGATAGGTTGAAAGGTTATGAAGTATGCAAGGAATTGTTAACACTATGCAAGCATATATTCCGAAAAACTTGGATGCGTCTATTTTCGTCACGCCGTGGTAAATTTGCATTGTTTAGACACCTTTTGTCGCCACATTGTCAACCGGTCAATATAGCTTGCTATAGGAATTATACGAACACAAGAATATAATATTATTGGCATGTATGTAATGCTGCTGAATGGGCTTGGGTAGTCAGTAAGTCAGCGCAATTTACAGTGAATGCATTCACAAATTAAGCCGTAACTCTTCTCTTGATGAGAATCAAAGGTTCAAAATGCCCAAAACTATGCCGATGAGCTTGGATAGTCAGTATAAGACGCGCAATCTAAAAGTGTATTTATACATCCACACATTAAATCTTTAGTATAGATGTGGTCCAAGATATCCGAAAACGTGCCTCGATGATTAGCGCAGGAGTAACAAAACAAGTTAACATTTAACAATTGCACACTCAATGCACGGCCGCACTCACAAGTCACACTGAACGCTCGACAGGGTTTCCACGGCTCTGACAAGACTAATTCGTGTCATTCGCACACGGAAATTGCACGGTTTTACGTTGTCAATTCAATGTTTTTGCAGTGACAGTGATGTCACGATGGACTGACAGTCGGTCAAAGAGGAGAATTCACGGAAGAGATTCGTGACGAAACAGGGATACGTTCGGGAAGTGGGAAACAATAGAAAGTGAACTATGAAGTTGGCATATATGGCTTTCCTGATTTCGTTACTGTATCAATTAGCGTGTGTTGAGATAGTGTTGCACGCGTATCGCACAATACCAAACATAGGAATCGTATCGTACAACACCAAACATCGCGATCTTGACGGCTATCTAGATCCACAATATATCTAACACCAGAACAAATGACAACACTATTCTACGTACCTAAGTCTCCCCAGAAAATGAAAATGACGTAAGATATCGTCTGAGATATAAGTCTCAGTATAGTTAGACAGTAAGGTACTAACCACACATTACAAATTCCGATATCTTTTTGTGTCGACACTCGGCAAATTTACTGGTGGCACTTCAAGTGACGTCCCTAACGGCTAACCATAAAAAGCAGCACTTAGAAAGAAATAGACGATGGAAAATGACGTTATTTTCAGGGCTTATAATGGTGAATATTGAGGAGTTGGGAGCGCCTATTGTTCGTCTGTAGCAAGGCGGATTCACATGAAGTCAGCTAGGCGAGCAGCGTTGAAATGTTTCCTCAACAAAGTTATACATCTAGAAGGGGGATATATATTGATATATTGTGAGCTCAAAATGCCACAATATACCAAAAGTGCCACAAAATACTTGTGTATTATCGGTATATGGAATGTTGACAGAATATGGTTCCTGCTTCCAGTATAAGTATCGGTAAATTCGGTATATATTGCACCAGGAAGCCAGGATAGCAGAGTAGCGGAACAAATATGAGGGAGGGGGTCCATTGCGAAACCGAACTTTAAGAAACAGACTTATGCAAAAAGTTAATCGCAAATTTGCTCAGAGAATTCGAGATTTTGACTTAAATCAATTCTTTGACTTTAAGTCTGCTTCGCTCAGGATCAAGGTATGGTCTGGAGCAATGCGAAATGTTTGGGTTATCAAAAGGTTGATAAGGTTATTTAAATAATATTTTGAAGAAATGTGATAATCTTTTATTAAATATGGCCCAGTTTCTAGTGTTCACAGATAGAAAAACTGAAATTCAACAACTGAGCTTTTACGAATTCATTTCGTCAAGATTCTATGAGTAAATGTTTTATAGGCACCACATCTAAATCTATTGATAATTTACATGACCAATGAGGATGGCTCCAACTTTGGTTTACTGACAAACCCTGTCGAACGAGGACCAATTAAATTACAACACCTCACCTGAGAGACAACAACTAAAAACGGTTGAAAATAACATAAAAAAACATATTATATTCATAAAAATATATACGCCGAACAGCTACATAACAGGTTCTCATAATGTGTTATACGATTTTTAAGTGGCAGGAATCAAGTTGGATATATTATATAATAAAATCAGGTAAAACATATGAAAACGCATATATGACAGCATATCATCACTTGAAAGCATTATATTATTACTTTATCAGGACGCTATGTTCACCCCATCACCCACTTATGTTCGAGGTTAAAAATAAAATGTTTCCTATTCACTTCCACCCAAAGGATATGTTTTCTATTGGACATATTCACTGGATTCAGGTAGAAGTTTAAAAGTTTTAACTTAAAACGTTGATTTCCGCCAATATCAAGATTCGGGTTCAGTCACAGTGATTGGTGTAAAAGTTTAGCTGAAAAAAGTCGCGTTGAAAATTTTATCAAAGGTAAACTGGTGCTAGGCTTTAAATTAATTTAAGAGCGAAAATTAAAATTGTTATGGCAGTTTGGTGATTGATCAGATTTTAAATAAAACAGAACTGTCTGATAATTTCTGTTTGATCAGTGAAATAATGAAACAGGCTAGAATGTTAGAGGTGCTAACTCTTAACTGTAGTTTATTGCCAATTTGAAGACAGTGAAAGTGGAAAATTAGCGTTTAAGTTGACAAATGCATGTGTTGTAGTGTTCTTGTTCCCTTTTCCGTGTGACCTCGAGTCAGCGATATTTGGTGTCAGTGTGATTTCACTTCCACGAGGTTTGGTTTAAAGATGATTAGCTGACTTGGGGGCAATTTGATGTGCTGACTTGGAGTCAGCGTGAAATGGTGTCAGCGTGATTTGGAGGACGTGGAACATGGTATCAACCCGGATTGATCAGACTTCGAAAATTCTCCAGGGTTATCCTGTACCAGTGCGAAAAGTATCAAATCAAACTGATGAAAGTTGGCGTTTTAAGGTGCTATTTTGCAGATATATCGAATAATGGTGACAACAAAAAACGGACCTACAGTATTATGGCGGATTGAGCACATGTTTCAGATCATACTGAATAAAAGTTAGTAAGTTTCATCTGATGATACTAAATAATGGCGACATTTTACAAATCGAAACAAGTGTCAGATTGAACTGACAGTCCTAGAAGTGGTATAAATGATACGTGCCACTGGTACAAGCTTATCTATCTGTGATACGCTCAGAATAAATAGGCGGTCATGAAATGATGTCATTTACTGTGTGCGCGCTGTCAAATTATGTTGAAAATAACCGCCTATTTTTCGTGCGCGGGGCGAAAAATCTATCTGTCTATGTATCTATCTATCCATGATGTCAAAGAAATGATCAACTAATGTGCTAATGACAACTCTGTCTTATAACAGCTATACTTCGACCAAAATTCCGGACAGACTCTTATCTGTCAAATATTCATACCTACCGCGAAATAAAAAAACTAAATATAAAAGTTGCAGAAATTTTAATCAATATTTCAAAACTTGCATATACCGAAAAAATGAACAAAAAATATAGCGTATATTGTAAGACATAGTCTGCATTCCATGCAGGAAATACAGAAATACCAACAAAAAGAAAATATCAATATAAATAACGTACCTAGATACAGGTCATACTATATTAGAGAAGTAAACTCTATATATTACAGTACAGTTCAACTTTGTGACAGGAAGGTCTGTATTATATACTGCTTGTATCCAGAAAATAGTATATATACAGAAGTAGAAGTCGCGCGGGAATGAAATACGCCGGCAGTTGTCGTTAAAACGCCATGTTTATCCATGATAATGACGTCACTTTGTGGTGTCTATTGTCCGGGTTCGGACCGTATCCGGACATGTTTACAATTCATCCTGTAGTACATGGATGAGCTTATCTAGGAGATATGAAGTGGTAGTAACAGTAGACATCCACATTAACTTGTCATCAACTTCAGACGTTATAAGACATAGATTTATAGGACAAAAAGAGGAGGAGATATATAGGACAAAAGAGGAGGAGGAGGGGTGAGGAGAGGGAATAAGTTAAAAGATTTCATATCAAGAGAGAGTGAGAGAAAGTGAGTGCTTGTGGCAAAAATGCGCAATTCTGACAGGTAAAACACTTCGTCAGATAAATCATATACATATATCAATGTTATATATAGCGTATAGAATCTAGTATATAGAAAAAAAGATAGATTTGTGTCATCGTTTATATATCATCAGATCGAGAAGAAAGATGAGGCGATCACGAGCACTGACGAATCACAGTGACGCAATATTAACATGGTTAACAAACGTTAAGAGGTGACGTTAAACCATATATAGTTTTTGTGATGGTTCGTTATATACATATATTATGTTCAGTTAGAAGAAGGCACAAAACCGTGTTTTACAATTATTAGCCAGGATCGTATGATATAGAAATAATATGTCGCTACATTTATATATATCATGTCATGGACTTGCCATTTAAGGACAAATTCTGACGAAACATGCCCATATATGGTCATCAGGTGACGTCACGAACAACTCTAAATCTACGGCAACTTGAAGAATATCATCGAGTGACGATGCAATACAAAGGACGTGGTCTTTTAGAGACTATTCCTTACAGAGACTAATTCTCAAACGAATCATGATCACGGATGAATAATATAACGTTTATCTCGAACATGTAAAATGGAAGGTCGGAAGGATAAATGACAACAATTTAGCAGTTTGAGCTGTGATGATGTCGTCACTTTCGATTAGCTTTCCTTGCGGCTGAGTGAAGGGGTATATATATGCGAATCTTTAGACTAAGTCACAAGTGACTGAGCGGCGAGTATGTATGAATCCTAAGGCGATCTGAAGTGATGACAATATGGTAAGAAGAATATTGATCGAACTGAGGGCATGGAGGATGATAAATCATGAAATTAGAAATGAATTCCATAAATGAATCACTGAAATTACTTGAATGGGATTGTTTGATGATTGGAAGATATGGGAGTCCAATCTTCAAAACATATGGCAAAGCAACCGTGCATCGTAAAGGTAATGCGCATGCAGACATGTCGATCAATTCAATCAAACCAAAAGGATTGGATTTTCATGATTTTATTGCAAATATAACATTCACGCATTAATGTGAAATGTCGAGAAACCGATAATGAATCAACTATTTCTTCAGAAAAATATATGTTCTAATCTCGTTATTGATCGAGCAAAAGACACGTCCTGAAGTGTACGTCATTAATAGAAGTTCTTATAACAGCTTCATTTCTTGACACTGAAAACAGATCACTTCCCTCTGGCACCACTCCACTCTGACACCGCTTCAAACTGACACCACTACACTCTGACACCGCTTCAAACTGACACCACTACACTCTGACACCGCTTCAAACTGACACCACTACACTCTGACACCAATCCCCAGTGACACCACTTTACCATGTCAATCAATCTACCACCACTCAACGCTGACACCACTCCACACTGACACCACTTCACTCTGACACTACCTTCTATCTGACATTAATTAACTCTTACCCCACTTTATGCTGACACCACTTCACACTGACACCACTTCACACTGACACCACTTCACGCTACGACTTCTTTGATCAAACCATAAACTGAACCAGGCAACAGTCTATAAAAGTACAAATTTGCTCATGCGTTACGAATCATAATTAACGAATAATATCAAAAAATGTCTCCCAATATTTGAAGAATGCATTTCCACACAGCCATTTCTCCGCTCTCGTAAATCAATCAATTGTCAGCATTATTCCTTTCTTCCAACCAATTCATATATCTCTACACATAATGCATAAAATGCTGCAGCATCAGCCTATAAAACCGCCGTTAAAAGGCGCTCGGAGACAAAAAGCAACGAGCACGGGCAAAACGCTTCTAATACCAAGCAAATCAGGATTTACAGAATCCAAAATATATATTGCAAGAAATATATAGTACAAATCTTTGCAAGAAATATATATTATGTGTTTGGAACGGAATGATACCAAAAAATCCAAGAAATGTTACTGCAAGCAAAACGGTTATCCAGATGTATCCGAAATATGGAAATATATCGATTCATCTGCACAGGAAAACTGTAGGAACCCCAAAATTTAAGTCAAACATTTCAAAGTCAATCGATGATTATACAAAATACGAATCCTTTCTTCTTCCGATTTGATTTCCCTAATTCTTTCCGGCTTCCCCAAACCGCCTCTGGTTCATGATTATCAAAGGTACACTTCCGTCCATTTCCCCAAGCTCAATAGCACTTTTCCATAATATTACCATCCCCATTATTTTTCGTATCTATTCAATTCGTAATAAAAAATTTTCTGCCCACTTTCTTTTATTTCTATTCTGCATCCTGTTTCCCTCACACATCCTCTCCTTTCCTCTGTGCTTCAGTACTTGCTTCTGACACACTAGAGCATAGACTATAGATCAATCTTCTCTTCATGCTTCTTTCCTCCGTGCTTCAGTTCTTGCTGCTGACAAAGTACAGCAATCTTCGTGCTTCCTTCCTCTGTGCTTCACTTTCATTCCTTGCTTCCGACACAGCAACACAATAACACAATGCACATAGCACACACATTATACTTGGAGTACACCTCAGCGCTGATCATGATGAAGAATACGTTGAAGAATGAGTTGAAGAATATGAGTTGAAGAATACGTGCAAGTGCTGGACCAAGGAATCTAGTCACGTAACCAGGACGATGTGGTCATGTAACCAGGGGGATGTAGTCAGGGTGTGAAATTATGGGAAAAGTCACTTAACTTGGAGAGAATTACGAATAGAATTACGAATATAGAGCATCCTAGCAATCTCTGCAGTAGCAAGAATGTAGCAAGAGTGGATGCATATGAATATATACCAAGGAACCACTTGTACCTATAAGAATATGAAAAATGCTGCGGAGAACAGGCGGATTGAAGACCACCAGTTCTCCAATGTAAGCCCTGAAAATGACGCGAATCTCAACCGCCTAGCTATCTTTTTAATTTTCATGGTCGACCTTAGAAATGCTCCATATCGCTGCCTTACTTTCAATGATAAAAGAGTAAGGTAAAGTTGCAGGATCAGCGAGCAAGTATAGAATAATCGTGCGGGTATTGTTACAATAGAAAATGTGGAAGTGCCCACATTTTAAGATGGTATTCTATGCGCTATATTCGTAATATAAGCCCATCGATAGACGCCCATAATGATGCTCATTGTTACCATGGCAACCAATGCTTAGCACTATGCGTTACCATGCGACCTGCACTGCTTAGCACTATGTGTTACCATGGCGACCACTGCTTAGCACCAATCACCTTGCTATACCATGGCGACCACTGCTTCACCATGCCGACCACTTCATGGTTACTTTAACATACATAGAAGCGCAGAAAGGAAAGTAACATCATCAATATCTGAACTGTGAGCAACAAAACAGATGACAACACTTTAAACACGGCTGACACAGCCGAGATACAGAAAATGAACTATATTACTGTTTTTCCGCGGAAAGCAGTATAAAAGTTATCCATCGGTACAGTGAAAAGAGAACAGCAGAACCCACATATCCGTATGTCACGGCGCAAGGCTATACCACGTACAGGTTATTATTATTTATTGGAAATATTATTGAAAAGAAAATATGCCCAGAAAGTATAATTATCAATCTTAACAAATTCTGTGGAGGAGAAATAAACATTAAATGTGTAAACTTCGTCAATTCATCATCCGGAACCATAATAATGAAGTCATCTAAATCGCGGTTTTTCATGCGCGGCGCATCTTTAACGAGAATAAACAATGTCGAAGTATCTTAATTTCTCATGTTGTATGCCGGTACGAAAGAGTCATGAATATAGATATTCTGATATGTCTGGACATATCCATCTGATGAGTAGTCAGTAGGTGCTGAATAGTTAACGTAACATTTGCGACTTTTGTGTTGGATATACCAGGCGATATACCATTCATCTGAGCGCTGTTTCAGTCAAACATATTTTAAACCTCATAGAACAGCTTTCTCTGAGCTGAACACATCGTAAGATGATAGTTGCAGGGCAGCTGATCAAATTGTAAACGAAAAAGTGTTATTTCAAGGTAAAAAGAATGACATCAGTTCATAATCCAGTCATCAGTAAATTGATGACGCAAGAGTTTAAACTTTGAGCTTTGATAGAGATTACTCTGCTTGGTACGGAACTAATAAAAAATATACGAGCCGAACAAAACAATTAACTCGGGAAATCAATTCCAAATTAACACATGTCATAATTTAACTGCAGATATTAATCAAACTCAACAATATGGGATGGTTATTTTCTGAAGTGAAAGAACGAAAGTATTTTTTTCTTCTTCAAAATTCCGAAGAAATATGGAAAGTTTTGTGAAAGAACGAAAGTTTCGACAACCTCTGCCAAGACTGGAAAATCAGAAAAAAAATATGTTTCAGCAAATCCAAGTTTGCTTTTATTCCTGCAGGCCCATACTTCTGATTAAATAAAATGGGAAAATATATTGATAGTTCGTCAGGAGCTCGATTAAAATACTAATAATCCACTGATAATGCACCCCACTCAGGAATTAAATACACCTATTGACGTCATTAAATCACCATAAAAACCCTGATTATGCCGTCATGATAATCTATCAATTCACATAACCGTGATGAGCCACCGATAATCGGGGTTTATAATCCTCATGTATAATTTATACCTAGGAATAATTCATATAATTTATAGCAAGCTATTGGGCCACTCTATATGCCTCCAAAAAGGGCGGTTTAACGTTTTAAACTGGCTACTCTAAACCATGACAGTGACGTTTATATTAGCAGCTGGTTCCTCGGAGGCAGCCACAAGAAAATAGTTAGAAGCAGTAGCATTATATTAAGAATTTTAATAGAATGTCGGCGATTTAAGCAGTGATTGGGCAATTAAAATCAATAATAGAAAATATATAAATAGTCGAATTATGCAAATCAAATATAATAAATAGATCGTATATAGATTATACTTATAGTACGTTATAAATAAATATACTAAGTTTTATATAAATTATCACGTAAAATATAAGATGAATTATCTATGTGCTGGGGAGACGAAATCTATGTGTACTATTCGGCACGTGCTAGATTCCGAGTTAGCAAGTTCATTGCTGGTTCAGGAATTATATTGGTAAAGGAATCTTAAAAACAGAGCATGATCTTATCAACACTGTCAAGTCAGGATTGAAAAAATGTCTTGCACCCATCCACATTCAGGATTGAAAAATGTCTTGCAACCATCCACATTTTAGAGATAATGCGCGCAGAAATGGCAGAATGGAGGAACAACCACCATCATGACAAGGAAACGGAACCCATGAAGTTGCGTTATTGGACAAAATTTATAAATTAAAGGACCTTGTTTAATCAACCCCATACCTAATTGGTCAACCGTGGGACAGTGTTTAGGCTCAGGAGTCAGGGTATCAGTTCATAAGCGGTCACGAATTTTACTGAATTTAGGGATAGGAATAATTGTGTTTCCACTTGTTGCTTCCAGAACCTATGTAGTATTTCTTCCGGTCTGGTGTTAATAATTCTAGTTGTTCTCAGATATTCTAGTTCTTCATAAATGCAGATGGATTACATCATGCCTGACTAACCCATTACGTGTGTCTAAGACCTATAAAAGTAGAAAACCTCCAAAAAACCTTATAATTCACAAAATTAGATGTTCCTTGTTCAGTAAAATAAAAGTTGCCGCAAACCCGTAACAAATAAAAATAATACACCCATATATAGAGCACGCTGCAAACTGCATTCTCTAAGATCTCTCTTGTCTTTTTTCATATTTTTCTCAATACTCGTCGGCAGAAAAAAATGCCGAAAACCTATATATCATATACGCTTAATGGTTTTGACGACAGATATATTCATACATACTACATATATTATCCAAGTTTACCTACGGCGCGAGAATAATTATGTTGGACCAATCAGGGAGCAGGATTTGCACGAAGCTGCGCGCTGATTGGTTGAGCATAGCGCGGTATGTTGAGGGTTATCTCTAACCTACATAAATATTACTAAAACTTGAAAACACAAGTTTAAAGGTCAACTGGACAGGAGAGGACTGGGGCACAATATCTACTTGAACAAGCCAATGGAGAGAAAAGAGCTAGGGAAGGAAGTAACATCAATGAAAGAAGAGGAGATGATTCCCCATATCCTCAGTCTCGCACAACAGAGCAAATGGACACAATGGGATACAGTGATCAACCTCGACTTGAAGTGGAAGGAGATATTGTATGGCATGTCCCCCAGTATGTTGTCATTCATCTTGAACTCAGTCCAGGATACCTTGCCCCATCCCGTCAATCTCCGACGATGGAAGCTCGACACACAGGCAAGCTGTGCACTCTGTGGATGGAAACATGCCGGATTTGCACACATACTATGCGGGTGCAAGGTTGCTCTTGACCAAGGAAGGATCAGTTACCGGCATGATAGCATTCTTACAGTCATCCAAGATGCAATCATCGACAAAGTAAAGAAGGTAGACAACACTGTTCCACTGATAACAGGAAGAGAACCAGTTGTTTTCGTTGGGAGTGGACAAAGAGTGAGGAAGAAGAAGAAGAAGGTGCATCATGGGATAATTGATGTATCTAAAGATTGGATTATTCAAACAGACCTCAGAAGAAAACAAGTCCAATTCCCACCACACATCATCACAACGGCAGAAAGACCTGACCTAGTACTTTATTCGGACTCCAAGAAAGTGTTGGTTATCCTGGAGCTAACATCACCAGCCGAAGATAACATCGAGAAATGGAGAGAAGTGAAGAAGACTAAGTACGAGAAGTTGGCAGAAAACATCAGAGAAGGTGGTGTATGGAAAGTATTTGTCTTTTCAATTGAAGTTGGGGTCAGAGGATTTGTCGCTAAGAGAACAGCTGCTGTTTGGCGACAACTCGGAATGAGTGAAACAGATGGCCGGAAACTCACAGAGGCAATATCCAGAACCGCCATCCGTTGTTCACACTTCATATGGATCTGTAGGAACACGCTGGAATGGACGGCACCAAGTCACGGTGTCACAAACACCAGTGGATGAGTGCATGGAAGCACGTTCCATGGTAGTCCCCATATCCTTTCGTACCTATCTCTGGAGTTAATGAAGGATTTGTGTATCCGTGCACATTTCCTGGGAGTGATCTTATGCTGAGGTGTTGTCAGGAATGACAACCCAGTTGGCCGGGACACTGCCCATTTTTAGGTGCTTCATTATGACATTGCTCCACTGAGATACTATGACACCTGGCATGGGGATTGACATGACATTGAGGGCAGTGAATCAGTTGTTTCAAGACCAAAGCACGTTCCATGGTAGTCCCCGTATCCTTCCGTACCTATCTCTGGAGTCAATGAAGGATTTGTGTATCCGTGCACATTTCCTGGGAGTGATCTTATGCTGAGGTGTTGTCAGGAATGACAACCCAGTTGGCCGGGACACTGCCCATTACTGCTTCATTACGACATTGCTCCACTGAGATACTATGACACCTGGCACGGGGATTAACATGACACTGAGCGCAGTGAATCAGTTATTCAGTTGTTTCAAGACCAAAGACATCAGATTGGTTTGGAGAGCAAAGAGGATTCACCCTCACAAAGATTTATTGAGAAGATGTATTATTTGTATATAGCAACAGGATCCTGAGATGCATGCGGCTGTAACACTGTTCCCTCAACTTGTGCGCACAAGTGAAGCAGTGTGGGTCAGGGACGTTGTGGGCTCCGAGCACCCCGACCCTGCGGCTGCCTTGGTTTATTGTTTTGGAGATTAAGCGAGGTGGTGGAAAGGCAACAGAGCTGATAACAGACTGAAGTGGCCTTGATAGGGCTGGTGGCATCACAGGCTTTCACACGGTGGGTGACAATTCTTGCAGTGCCCTGACTCCTAACCATTGATGGTTCTAAATATGCGCCGCCAGAAATGGCGAGGAAGTATTGGGAGTAGGGTGCGGTGTGTAGGTCATGACAACACTTAACACACTTTTGATATTTATTATTACTCTCGACCATACTGCAGGAGATTCCATTATATTTTGTGCGAAGTGCATTCACGTAATATGAATGCAATATTATATTCAATGAATATTTTAGTAGGAAATCATGAATAAATTGTGGATAAAAAATTGGGATGAAATTAAAGAATTTAGGGTGATGGTTGTATGTCGCAAATTGATGGTAGAATGAATTGATCTCATATTGATGGTAGAATGAATATCAGTCCACTGTCTGCTCCTCAGCGACTCTCCCTGTTCATAAACAGCGGACCAGGGTACCAGCCCAGGCCTGAAAGCCTACACAAGCACCTTTCTATCAGAGATGTCAAAGCAAAATACATTCAAAGCGTGATGATCCTAATATTATGTGTACTAAAATATTATATAAGACTTGTATTAGAATATTATAAAGAAAATTAAGAAAGAAATGCCCCGTGGCCGTAGGATTATATATAAGAATTCTACCTACTCTTGTATATAATTTCAAGAGAAAGATTAGAGGATTAGACGGGACAATTAGGATGAAGAAGCGAGATGGGTCTATTTCTTCACACTAAGTACCTTCAGCGAACCTGGTATTACACTTGTACACTGTACACACGAGGGCAATGACCAATGGTATTGTGGCAAATTGCCAGTCAAAGTCAGTCAAATAATCCCACATGGTATTTTGTCATATAGTACCCGGGATTTCAGCCTTTGACGATCTGTTTATCACGTGGCAAACCACAAAGCCATCTACTTACAGAATTAGGAACTATCTCTTCTTAGGATAGTCTTCTTTTTGATCACGGTCCGGGGTCTATGTATCGATATGCAACAAAAAACAAACACTATCTCACCTTGAGTTGATCCATCAATCGTTGAGCCACAAACAATCAAACAAACACACAACAAACAAAATATACAAAAACAGAAACTGAAAAAACAAACAAACGCTCACCTCGTCACAGTTTCTTGAGTTGATTCGGTGCGTGGATCCACCAATAGTTGCTCTTGTGGAGTAACCTGCAGAAGATCATAGTTGAGAAAAAGGTGACAGTAACTGACAGTAACTAACTTTCAGATAATAATCCAAACGCAACTTATGAAAAAGACAAGCAAAATCCTCGATCAAAACCCTCATCTCCAATTTACAAATTCTACCTACCGTCAGTGACGATTGAGAAGTCCAGAACATCGGACGTTTCGTGAACTGACGGGTTTCTGATGACCGTACCACCGCCGTTCTGTTGTACCACCGTCAGTACCATAATACGGAGTCAACAAATAATTGCTGGGATGATAAGAGCAATTAGTTAAGTGATAAGAGCATACGTTAATACAATGAGAAAATTATAAACAATCAACTATCCCATTAAACTTCGCGTATCAGTAATCTGCCGGTCATGTGGGGTCACCAAGCACTGCCGCTACAAAAGATGACGTAACCCGCGGATTACTAATGCGCCAATATTACAAGCTTTCTATAAATACATCAGAATTTATCCAAACACAAGGAAATATTTGAGGATTTCGTTGGATATGTTTCAGTTATATTAGAGTGAAAAGGAAAATAAAACGTGCAACGGAAACTGGTGGTTGTATAATATAAACTTCCGTGGAGGATACCAGTTTTATTGGTAACTATCCCTCTTGGCTAATAGATCACTACGTTGATTTGATTAATTAGAAAATTAATTAAAACTTTTGAAATTAGGTCGATATATGGAATTGAAAAATTGTTGCCAATGGCTCTGTCATTTCGCTTGAGGATAGTTCATTTCATTTTCAGATCACGGAAAATGAAATACCAAAATTGGTACCTATTATAGATGGCAAGAGTACCTAATTCCTATCCACGCCTATGCTAATTTTGGGGGAAGTGATTTTCCAATGATGTTCATTAATAATGCTCCAATAATTGCATAAGGCTACAATAGAAACAAGCAAAATGAAACGTAGAAAGAAAATCACGCATAGCAAGAACTCGAGAAAACGTACGTCACACAAAACGCACAGCTTTTGAATAGAAACACCACAGACGTTCGAAGACACAAAACAGTAAAATATCAGTAACACGAAATGAGCTTTTTGGGAGGACACAATCGTCGAACAGCATTATAAAAGTTGCCCACGAAAATATTACAACGTCCAGATCACGGTGGCTTCATCATTATAGCATAAAATGCTGAATTGCTGAGATACAAACGCCGGTTATTGCTTTTCGTGATCGAGACATAAAAGGAGACATAGAGATGCTGGGATGGTTGAGGGTCCGCGAAAGGGCTAATTGTTTTCTGATGGAAGAATATATATATACTTTGTAACAGTTTAAATTTCTTTAAATGATGGGCAATATATAATTTTATATTAATTGTAAACTAGACTATATAACCATTCGTAAATATACCGAGAGAAATTTGTCTTTACTATGAGTCCAAGGCTTTAAGAGGGTTTAAAACACTAGCGAAGTTTCAGAAAAATGCGGTTATTCTTATATTTCATACGATTTACATTCTACAATTACAAATCATATTAATTGATTCAATCTAAATCTACATGAGTCATTCCTTTGAATCAAATTTGAAAATCATGAAACATGAAACATTAAATTTAAAGAGTTTATAAAGCTGTTAAATTTAGTTAAATTTAGAATAGAGAACATCAAAATCTGCCAAGATTTGTTTCGACGACACGCATTAGGGTGGATTTTAGGGCCAAGATTCGGGTTTTTCGAACCCTTGATGGAATAAAAATAGAAAAATACTATGTCAAATAAATTATGAAACTGTAACGTCAGCCATAAAATCATATAGGCAAATAATAATCATGGGAGATAGTGTTCCAAAGTGCAAATTACGATTTACGGTTCACCAACAACTAATATGCTGTAATGTAATCGAAGTTGAGCTGTTCCTAAGATGTGGAATGCTCAAAATCACAGGAATTTCTTCTGTCTGGCTCATAAATAGCCATGCTGTCACCAGAATAGCATTATAATAATTATGTTTTATAAAGCGCTCTTTAGGGATTTCAATAATCGGGAATATTCAACCATGTTACATTCGTGATTATGGGTAGATTATACGGAGCTATCAAATCTGAAACGCAAGAAATATGCGTTTATAGTTCATGTCAAATAATCTTATTATAGAATTTATCTGCTCAGGGTTTCTTAGAAGTTTAATTTTATGATAAATGGCCCACGATGCATTATCTGATCAAACAACCCTGATAACATGACTTACAATCATAGGAAGTCAGCTAAAACTGCTGGTTATTGACATTTTCATTATTTAGCTTCTTGATGTTATACCATCGTTATGCTGCTTCTCAAGGTGCAACAAATCGTATTTGAGCGAAATTAAAAGAACTAACAAAAATACAAATTATAAATGAGAGCGTTCTTATTAAATTCAATCCCTTGAGAGATAATTCAGTGGCCGGTGCTGTATAATTAAAACAAACTAACAAAGTTTGTTCATAAAACGTGATAAAGGCGCTAAAAGCAGCATAACAGCATAAACTTATGAACCCTAGTAACCTTGCTAAGTAAGTACTAATAAGCTAACGTATATACCCATAAGTAAATAAATAGATATTTAAATACACCACGGTACTTAGTCAGTCAATAAATCATCTAGGCAAAATATAATAATATCAGTAACTTGCGTTGTTCTATTGTTTAAGAAAATATAAACAACCATATAATATGATCAGATCAAATACCTATATATATTTACATTTTGTTATGTGGAGTGATTTAACTATGTTTAAGACCAAAGTTTAGAAAGTATAGTGAACGTACTGAGTTATTAACTTATTAAGCAGAGTTCAAATCTTAGATCATAGTGAATGTAGGACGTACCTCGTATAAGTATATTTTAGTAAATTAATGTATACTGGCAGGTTATTGAAAATTGTGATTATTTTAAAAAATGATTGAAAAATTACCTTTCACTGCTCGTAAGAGCTGTTTTAAGTATATCAATTTATCAAATCTGGGATCAATTTACTGTTTTCACAATTCACACGACTACTGTCTTCCTAAACAGAAGCAAATAAGATAAGCAAAATAAAAAGCAACAAAAACAAACAAGATAGCCTATGAAGGATCAATAGATATATCAGCTGCTTAGTACAGTATGAGATATGATTCAGAGAAAAGAACCCAAACATCAAGTTTAAATTATTCCATAGTCGGCCTCATGCAATGTTGTACTACATCAGCTCCAGTGTAATACAGCCGATTTTTGCAAAAAATCAGGATGAAATGTTTTAGGGACTAATATAAGGGAAACCACATAGAACGATTAATTAAGATCGTAGCTAATGGTGGTGATTGCTTTTTGGCCACGCCCTTTTAACAGGGGTGGTACGGAATAGTCTCAGGAAACAACAACAGAAAGTTACTCGGCCTCACGCAAAGTTGTGCATCTTCAGTGTTATTTCCAAGTATTTTACATCAACAAAAGCTCTCTTGAGTATCACAAACATCCAAAGATTGCTGGTATTACGATAGCCTTTCCATTACCAGAAGATTGAAGAAGCATGGACCTATGATAATGGAATGACCATGACACAATGGTAAAATTAGATGCATCAGGCAAATGGATTCATGTGAACTTGAAGAGTATAGTAAGATACTTTTTTGGGAAAAATTATCAAGGATACTAGAGGAAATGCTATGCAAATGGATTTGAAAAGTCAAAATTCCTACCAGTATCAATCAAAGCAAGCTCAATACAACCTTCGACAACAACTTCTGGTGTAATCAAAGAATCAACTTAATATTAATAATAATAATAATAATAAGTTAATAACGGCAGTATTACTATAACAAATTAAATACCTTCTCACTTTGAGAGCAGTGTACGTTACGCCAGACCCGTCGGAGGGCGTTGCGCTGCTCCAAAGTTATCAAACGGGTACAAGAGAGTACAATAAAGCAAATTGATTAATAATAAACAGCTCTTGAGCAGTAAAAAGCAAAGTTTTGTTAACAAAATAGTAAATTAATTTCACTCATAATAATAATATCTTGACAAACCTAGTTCATAATCTGTGAAGTACCTAATAAATTGGACAAAAAATTAACAAAAAAGAGTTCATAAAACTTAATAACATATAAAAACGGGTCTACATAAAACCATATTTTACACACCTTACACACCGGCTTACACCTTTACGACAGATCAACGTATAATACCTACAAGAGCTTACATCTACAATTCAATCATTCAATCAGAAATAGGACGAGTAGAGTGGTTACGAATATCTTCAATTGTAAGTTGTAACAATCAAAACGTCGTAACCACTCTACTCGTCCTATTTCTGATTAAATTGACGAAGAAATCCCTATTCTACACACTTTACACAACGTATAATACCTACAAGAGCAGAAGAGCTTACATCTACACGGTCTGGTGAACCCAACCAGTCTACTAAGCCCTGGTTAAAGATCTTCATAACATTTCCATGGCATTTTATAACGAAATACAAACCGGGTTATTCAATAAAACCAGGTTTATTCAATATATGACGTTTACTATGTGGGAGGCCGGGAGGGGGCAGCATTCCTAACCTAGGTTTGCTGGTCACGGTATGTAGATTAATTTCACATTAATATATTATGACAAGAGTTTGTAATGGGCATATGATTGGACAGGCCTGGGAATTCGCATTTAACTGGAAAGGGTGGTGAAAGCAGAATTTCAATTTCCTAGAGTGTGCAGCATGATTTTTGAGGAAACAGCGATGAATTTTCCTCGATTCAGTCTAACTATTTAGCTATTATAGTCTACTTTCCTGTTACCTACCATAAAATATGTTACCGAATACGGAATCTTTAAATTCGTATTAATAATGTAAACTAACGAAATATTATAGCGTATATAATAATTGATTAGGTACACATAGACTTACAAAATCGAAAAAATCAAGAAAGATCGGGCGCAGACACCCACCGCATTACGTTACCGATACAAAGTCACGTATTTTAATGGTGTAGACCCGCTCCATATTCGTTCGAAATCAAATTTCGCGGAAAAAATAGTCGGAATTTCAGCCACTTAACGGAAACGGAAACACAATTATATGCCAATATAAAGCGTGCCGAAAATTTGTAAAGTTGTAGGATAGTAAATTTCTTTGTATGAAGTATTAATCAAAGTCAGATTCGTCGACAACGTAAGACATCAGAACTATGTGAGAAGTATTAAGTCAGATATTCTCGGAGTAATAAGACGGGATGTTATAATCGTAACGGGATAGGAATGTTACATAACAAATTCATAACTACAGTGATATGAAATGGTTATTATCAGCAATAAAATAGTAATAAAGTTAAGTACAAATATCATGTCACAATATAAACATATATATGACAAATCACAAAACATTTTATGACTGAAAAGAAACACGCTTCTGACAAGTTAAGCTATACGAGTATTAGAAATAGGCGCTTAAAATGACGTCATAATCATAGGTCAACGTTCTAAGTTTATGACGTCAATAACTGCCTAGTTTTCGGAAGGTTAATCAAGTTTCCATCGTATGAGGTTATATTCAATATAATATATATGAGAGTACGTATAGTATTTCCAATAAAATACTATTAATAAACAGTCGTAGGGTGCACGGAAATACACGTTCAAAGAAGAAAATACACGTTCAAACAACAAAGGTTGACGCCGACAATATTCCATTTTAAAGCCTGATAATGACGTCATTATAGCAACCATCCATTAAAATTGGGAGCAAAATGTGACGTTTTATATTATGTGTATACCGTGTGAAGCAGAAAACATGTAGTTTATTAATAATAACAACTATTCTTGGTTTAAATTCGTAAGCCGTAAGGGATGGCTTATCAGATCGCAACTGAGAAAGTTTAACTTGATGCAGGATTCAGGAAATTAAGTAACTTAGTAAGCAAAAAACTAAGCACTTAGGCCGCAATAAATAGTGTAACGTCAAAAATTGATATGAAATAAAACAAGAGAAACAACTTTTGATAAGAGAAACAACGTTTAATAGCACAGCACAAGAACAATTGAAATATGCTTAATTTTCGGAGTTCCTAAATTCCTGTGCTTAAGGGACCGGACGGATTGCACGTTATAGGTGGGTACTTACATACTTTTGGTTTAACTATAAAAACATGGATTGTAAAACATATTATAAAGGATGGATTGCACATGGTCTATATTGCGTGATGAATCGATTACATAGAATACAAGAAATATAATGCAATTTTATGAATTTTAACTAATAACTCATGACCTTTAAGTTACGTCATCGATTAGAGGGACTTTTGACGCTATTGTTGTTTTTTAAATTTACCAAAGAATTTTCCGGTACTCCCTAGTCACGAATATATCATTATTAGAATTTACTTTTCAGTGCGAATTGCATCACATACGGATTTTAGGAGGCCTTATGACATTTATTCAAGTTTACACTGTCAAACAAGAGAAACATTGGGGTTTAAACTTTCAAAGATTTAGTTAAATTTTCAGTTCAGGGGGCAATGCAGGCACCAAATTAAAGACTTTTAAGGGGATGCCATCGATTAGCGATTCGAGAGAAATCTACCGTTCACTAACTATCGTGAACTGTGCGAATTGTGATATTGCTCTTCACTAACTAGCCACGAAGTTAGGATTTAGTGACTCACTAATATCGGCGTACTAGGTACAGATGTCAAGGTAAAAGAAGCATTTGACAGTAAAATTAATTAGACTATTGAGCTATTGGTGAAACTGAAAGAAATGGCATTGGCAGCTGTTGAAATTGATTCCAGAATTAATGAGTCAGAAAAAAAGTACAGAGCGGTGAAAATGAGATGGACATTGAAAAACACACATAGTTTGCCACAAAATACCCGATTCTACTGAATAAAACCACCCAAACGGAGATTTTGAACAATGAAAAGAAACAGAAATACAACGAAACCAAAATGTCGTGAATGAACCAAGGAACTAACTTTTAAGCGCGCATAGCAGTAGCGCGCGGCGACATCCACAAATCGTGAACACGCCGAGCTGCCTTCTGATTGGTTCTTGCCAAATGTCACGTGATGCGCGCGTACAGTGTGTAGTCAAACACATTCCTTGACACACAGTCATGTACATACTGTGTTTCGGATTGAGGAATGTATGGTGTATAGTTGTCCGGTGTATACCTGAGTTGCATTATATGACCTTTCTATCGTGTTAAATGATTTAGGAATTATTTTCGTTGAAATTACTTGATGATTTTTGCCCATGCTTGATAGCTATGTACCGTAAGTTCTTCGATGCCATGTCGATGGAAATTTATAGCTTGTATACATCAATGAACCAATTCACTCGGATTCAGCCCGTGCTAACCGAGAGCCACACGACAAAACGGAGCTGCTATTAGCACCTATAATCAAGAGGTTAGGTTCCAGGTTCAACTATTTAACGCAATTTTCACAGACCTACGTTAAAACTCATGACCGAAAAGCAAATCTAACTCTTTTTCATAGCTGGCTGACCTACTACGACTATTACCTTGTTAAAGACTCTAGTAGCTACTTCATGCACTATTATTTAATCAAGTTAATTGCATAATTACTCTAATTACATAATAGTTCTAATAATCGCTAATCTGATTTCCAAGTCAATGAAACCGGAATAATTCACAAAATGATGCTAATAAATGAGAGATGCGCTAATGAAAGTGAATTGACCGCACGTACGGAAATATTATAATTTTAAGGGGTCCATAATAATATGCTCCTACCGATTCATAAATCACAATACATTATGTGAAATGACTGCATTAACAAGCTGGACAGGGGATGAATTCATTTATCGATTATTGGATGTATGAAAATATGCCTACGGGCCATCTATTAACTTATCAAGGACATCCGCAAAATTTCGGCCATTTAGACACCACCGTCTGTCTTTGTCCGCGTTGGTGAGACGAGACCCCCCTCATTATGGATGTCGTCTATGGATGGCCCTCTAACAATTAACAGGGGTTCACGACATATGAAGGAATTGATTGAAATAATTTAGTGAAATAAGAATTTATTGATAACAGGGGATTATTTCTAAACTTGCTCCAAAGTTCCTTATTCAAAATTGACCAAGTAATGCTATGGCCATGCAATTTGCTTGGGGTGAAATCAAAGCATGGGTTGGAAGGATAGAGGGCGAAACATAATCGTATGAGGGTGGTACTTTTAAAACTCCTATAAGCCTCTTTGAATTCTTGACAGAAACTAAATTAGCAAATTATATATTTAAGGGAAAATGGGATGATTAGGGCAAAGTTATAGGGTTTTCCTATTTAATTTCCAGCAATCAAGAGCTCTTGCCGTAAATGAAATGAATTGTAGAGTTAGACAGCTCTGGAACTACTCTAATCGAATGAAATGCCATTTTTTATTTCCACATTAATGCTCTAGTGCTCCAAAAGGGCGTATTAATTAGGTATTAACGTTAATTGAAGTTATAATTTAATTAAATCTAAGGCAAATTAACTTCTGCGCTACAATAATAGATTTAATGAGTGATGTATGACATCAGCATAATCTTATTACGCTTATTATGCTTATTTAATGAATACAACTCAAATCACGGGTTATGAAATTAAGAAATTAAGAAATCAGAACAAAAAGCTTCAACTGGTTTTGAGGGATAATCTAGAGAGGATTTCGAAATTCAATGAACAATAGAAACATATTTTTAAGGTCCCAGGAGACGATGCTTGATTGTTGAAAGTAATTAAGTACTTAACTAAAACAAAAAAAATGTGTGTAAAAGTTGTACAAAACTTAATTTAATCAATTACAAGTACTTATTAATTTCTCATTAAATGCTTCCTTTGATCAAGCACCATTACAATTCGATGTGGATGGGTCTTGCAATATGCTGTACAACTCACATGAGACGAGAAAATCAGAGGAGTTTTGTGGGAAAAAGTTAAAAGGAACAATTTTTCATGCGGCCGGTCATTACTCGCCCGTATATTGTTTTATTTTATTTATGAGTATATATTACCACATAATATAACATGAACATAGTTTTTACATTTAATTTAAATTTGTCAAAACATGTTATATAAGTATGTGATACATTGTACTTGACCAGAAATTACTGTTTTCCTTTCATGTGCCTTAGTCTGTCACATATATAAGCAAATATATAAAAATGACGGCGAATATTCTCCTAGACGTCGCTTTGGCGAAAATAATAAATTTATCGGTTAAACCCTAAAAATGCGAAAAATCATATAATACTAATGCTAATTTTATGATCCATTTAGGTTAATTTGATTTTATTTGAAATATATTTAATTTCATCACATCTTTCTCAACATTCGAAGAACAGTGGACCAAAGATTCGTGGAATTGGGGAATTCGGTGACTGCTGTTTTAAAGATTAAAGCATCGGCGTATAAGCCTACCCGTTGGACTGGCCAGAACTCGTCTGCATATGACATTAAACGTTTTACCAATCAGCAGCGATCAAATCGCACGCTGATTGGTCAATGTTAAGCATATTGACCTGTGAGCAAGCTAATACGCCGACGGTAATCTTGTAAACTCTTCGATTCAAGACGGGACAGGTCCGTTTAATAAGACCCGCCCCGTATGATCGATAAATTCATGAAACTATGCTTTTCAACTTTTGTCGTGATCGATGAAAAAGAACATAACCTTAGCTTTATCAGCATAAAGTACTCAAAACCACATACGAATTTTGCGATGGGGCATTAGCAGCTAACTAACTAAGTCAGACAAATCATAATTTAACTTAATTAAACGATATATAAATCTATCGTAGATAAGGTTTTAAACCTTGTAATACTGGTATGTGTGCTCATAGGTCGAAGGCAACAAGTCGAAAATTTGGTCGAAAGGGTGGGTAAAAAGGCTCAACTAAGACCCTTTAGGGCTTGACAATTGCATATAATGCTTCCGATATTCAAGAGATCTGACGAAAAGAAAAGTTCATGTAGGGAAAACCATCCCAACTGGGTCTATAACGCTAGACAAGGTTTACTCTATCATAGGAAGCTTGCTAAACAAACACATCGTGGGACAACGGCTACTTGACCCGATACCGTGGGGCGAGGGTCTAAACAAATACGTACCCGATCAGGACAGTGTCTATGTATGCATAAAAACCCCAGAGGGATCTATGAATCTATAACATTGAAAAGGTTTAATCTATCATGGGAAGCTCGCTAAACAACCAACAAATCGTGGGATACTGACTACTGAGGCAGGGGAGGAAGTCCTTTAAATTTATATATTACCAATACAATATAGACTCCGTGCGTCAACTGTAGTGATTGGCTGAGCGAATAAACGTTATGAACTCTCCCATTGGCTAAGTGTAATTTTCCTAGCTCTCTGATTGGCTGGCTGATACTGTGCCCTGCTTTGGGGCTGATCGAGCCGCGCGTTTATAGTTTATATTTTGATGGAGTATTTATATAAACTTTGTCGATAACTGAAGTTCGGTACCAAATAAGGTGAAAATATGGGGAACGAGCAGTTTGTTCCTTGCGTCATAGCCCACTCCCAGTTGAGCGGATCTAGGACAGTGTGGCGCCGTTAATTCAACAGTTTTAAACTATGATAATGACGTCATTATCTATATTCGAACGCAGAATATAATCTGTACGAGTATATATATATATCATTTAGAATCTATTAAACCCGATTAAAATTAAAATTAAATAATCTGGTTGCCGCAAAGTGTTCAAGGATATGATGTATTTATAATATTGCTTGAAGATCTACGACAAAAGGTTGAATAAAGGAATAATAAATAAATTCGTGTAATAATTTGATAATTTACCAGGCGAGTAGTTCAGTGGACATGCGAGATAGGAAAATATGAAATGATCGTAGGATATTCTGCAACCAAATAAGGCAAGGTTTCATGTCAACGATTTAAACACTTCCTTAGTTTTGAGGCAAGGGAATGGAGGCTGAGTCTGTCAAAAGATAGAGAGATTGAACATCTTGAACTTTCGATAAAATGCATTGACCCGCGTCTATCGGGTTCATTTTAAAATACTCAGCGAGGACCTAACCCAAAATAAAAACCCGGCTAAAATTCGACTTGAGCCTGCCTTAGCTGTTATATAAAAAAGTCATACCAGGGCACCAAATGAAGAAAATGGAAACATACCGTAAAAAGTAATGGCAATAACTATAAGTATTGTCAGATTATCGACAAAGGAAAGGTATTGATGAAGGAGTCTCCGAATACAATTACATATTTTGTCATTACAGATATTTTAATTGAAAAATGAACATCGAATCAGACACCAGTTATGATGAAATGGCAATTGCGGCTACTTAATTCTTTAATTGATATCAAGTCTACCTATCCGTCGATGAGGCTAAACCTAAAACGTGACTAATCGAGATGCAAACCTATCCGCGTGAGATGACTTCCAACCTATCTCCTGTCAATTTTCTAATCGGCAACCGCATTAAGATAGCTAATTAGGCCCATAATTAACGCAATTACTATCCTTATGCTATATGGCATTATGGCAAGAATATATCTATATTATAAACTTCAACAGAAATCGTCGACATAAAATCACTGGTTTAAGTACATATAATAATATGCGTGCCACGAAAACCAAGCCCCGGATCGGCTAGATATATCCCTAAAACCGGTTAAAAATTAGACGATTTCACGTCATGAAAGTACTATTCTAACTCATGATAATGACGTCATCATCAGATATTCTATTGCATATCCACGGGGGCTATAATTACGTGGAGTAGTAATAGCGTGGTACAGTGTCAGTCAATAGAGGGATATATGTGGACCATAAATATATAGAGGCAGTTTAATAACACACTGCCTTATCTCATGATAATGACGTCATCATGTATTGCATATTAAGTTTACCCCAAGGATATATTTTCCGGCCAATCAGCGCGCGGTATCTTACAAATCATGCGCGTTGATTGGTCAGAGCTTAGGACGCTGCGGGTACTAATTTTATTCTGAGGATATTAAGGAGCTGGTCATGCATTTAATGCAGAATAAAATATATTCAGATACTGAACAATATAGTGTGACGTCATCAATTCTACATTTTAAACTCTGATAATGACGTCACTCTCAACCACAGATGTAGTAAGGGATCTATAAGACAGGGAGAATATATGATAATCAACAATATAACACGTGATCAGCTAGTAATATTGGTGAAGTGTAAGATATTATTATTACGTGCTAAGTATTTTCTTAAAACCAAATATAAGTATATTATTTGGTCATGAGTAAGGGATGTGGCCTTGGATCGCATATTAGGCCTGAGTATAATTCTCATCAAGTCACTGTCAGAAGTCCAGGGCCATATGGCATTGATAATTTACAAGTTAGGTGTTTTGAAATAGCCATTAGTAGTAATGGGCTTTCAATAGGAACCAGAATGATAAAGTGATGTCAAAGAAAGGTGAAGTCAATTTGGAAGGTGACACCACTTTTTTCTGACATCATTTTTCTCTGACATCACTTTTCTCTGACATCACTTTTCTCTGACATCACTTTTGTCTGACATCACTTTTGTCTTTTTTTTTTTTTTTTTTTTTTCAAGAAAAACAAAATTTAATTTCACATCCAATCAATTAATATTGGTCATATCGAATGTTAAATTCTCGAGGCTTATTGATCCCATGAATTTTAGTAGCTTAGTACTTCATTGAATAATCAAACTAACCAAACACACAATTTTATACACTAATTGATATATTTTGATTGTGATAATAATTTAGTTGAGACGTGTTATCAGGCAGGGATGAAGGATGGAAGTGCTGGTGCTTGTTTCCACCCGGGGGCTACCTCACATCTAATGATTTCAAATTGCAGTGTATAGGCTATTTAATTATACATAATTAATTTAGTCTGAGATTGCGCCCTCGATTACCAAATTTGTATGATAATAAGTTTTTAGTTGTGTTCTATCGAATATACTCAGTACAAACAGTTTGAGAAAAGCATTAAACGCATTCAACTCTGTTGAAATGTCATGATCCTGCATGATTGCGGCTGAACAGTGTCCCATTTCTGATGAAATGGTGGAGTCCCGGTTCATTTTCTCTCTTCTGTTTCAACTCCATCACCAATTTCTTTCGTGCGTTTCGTTCCTCAACAGTCAGATCTTTAGATATAAATACGCGACTGAATCGATCAGTGGTCCTCAACTGTCTTGATTTACCCAAGATACGCCCAACAGTATCGGAACTCGAGAGAGTCACTTTTACCGGTCGAGAAGCACCTTCTTTCTGCACCCCAACTCTGTGGCACTCGACAACTTTGGGCTTTTCCTCTAGCTGCTCAAATACCTCCGCTGCTTTAGACTCTAAATCTTCTGTTGCTGTCTCCGGAACGCCAAACATCATCAAATTACGACTTCTGTCGTCCTCCTTCACTGCGGTCTTTACTGCCATCTTCACCTGTTGGGCTGTGATGGCCCTTTCTTCCAGCCCCTTCTTCGTGACTTCACTGTAACTCTTCAATTCAGATTTCACGGTGCTTTGAATTGCTTCAAGTTGCTCGTTCTTGCACTTCAATAGTTCCTCGTCTCTGTTGATGACTCTAGCTTGTAGTCGTACCTGGTTTTCCAACAATCCGCCATAGTCGGCAACTGCATCTTCAAGGCTTTCTTGACCCAACCCAACGGCTATAATTGCCTCGTTGAGACACTCAACTAACTGAGCCTTTGTCAGTTTCGTCAACACCGTCGAATTAACTTTCCTCCAGTCAGTGCATTTCGTGTGCTCCATCACTTTTCTCAATGTTGTCTCCATCTGTCCTTCGACCAGGTCATTTGCATCCTCTGTCGAGAACCTTAATAGCTCTGTCAATTGCATGGCCATTGTACAATGTACAATGTATTCAACTTTTCCACAAGATCAGGCACTCAGCACTGCAGTAACGATAAGCTGTACAAGCTGATAAGCGAGAGCTGATAAAACGCAACGTAAGAAAACTGTAAGAAAACTGACATCACTTTTCTCTGACATCACTTTCTGACACTTGACTTTAAGTTAACTTTGACACCAGTATTTTTTCTAACACAACTTTTTAAGCCGCTTTAAAATTCCTTGATGCATAACTGAAAATTTCTGTCAGAGAAAAGTGGCTACAGAGTGCTGAGTGAACTTAGAACCCTGTGACACTATTTCAGTGTCAAGGCAGAAAGAGGACTGATTTCAGATTTACGAATACAATACAATAAATTGTACCTTCGCATAACAAGATGTTAATTTCCTTATAGTATCGACAATTGAAGAAAAAACAATAACCTTTGACATGCGTGAGTGGACGGTGGCCTCTGGTTTGGATCAGATGCGATTGGGATCTGGGATGTAGGTTGGGGGTTTTGGGAGGTGGAAACAAACTCAGATTACAGTTGAATGACTGAGTGAGCCGCGTCTTATGTGAGCTGAAACCAAGAAAAATGTCATGAAAAATGGTAAAATTATTGATGAAATACAAAAAAATCATGAATGTGTCTCCTGAATGTAAACAAATGTAAATATATGTGCATAAAAGATACGATAAAATTCGTGCCTGAAATTGTTTCTGAGAAATTTAGAAACAATGACAAGCCTCGGTTGAGATCGACTGAAAGTTCACAGGTTAAGTTTAGTTACATGTTTCCGTCATAAATTTGTCACTCGGACCTATATGAAAATGACGTAAACTCCAACGCCTATTAAAATTTCTGTAGGGTAAAGAGCCACGACAAGGAGTTAAGATTAGGAGTTAGTGATACAAATCGGTGATCAGTGATCATCTAGACTATAAGTATAATACACAGCTCTCTCAGATCTGCTGATGGTTTGGTTGATCTTAACTAGCCTTGCCGTCATTAAAGGAAACAACCGGTTACCGTTAAGTTAAACCGAACCGAAATATATGGCTAACCCGTGGATTCTTTGGGAGAATTAACAATATATTGCCTGAATTCTACAAAACTCCGTCGCGAACTCACGTGCGAAAAAAGTTCACGGTTGTACCATGGCAAAACATTTATAAAAGAGGAATTCACGATTATCTAAACTGTTTCACGATAATTTTTTAAAAAACTGGTCCCTATTAACCAATCTCAGATAAAATGCAAAAATTTGCTGCAAGAGAGCTGTAGATGGCAAATAATTATTCATAAAAATTACAACATTTTATGAAGAAATCTCCGCAATATATGAAATGCAAATGTCATTCTCCCTCATGAAATGGACCTGCCCCATAGTACGAGACTTATTAAATTCAAGAGATTATTTTAACTATTTAAACACGTACTCGGAATTGTCACGTACATGATTTCTCATTCTACTTTACAACTTTGGCGTGAGGATGAAAAATGAACTCCAATGAACATGATAATTTAAAACATACGTTTGTTGTGGTTTTATTATTAAAGTTTGAGCTTGTCACACGTGACAATATATTCCTGATTATATTCAATTTTTACTAATTCTGAGAAAATAATATATTCCGAGTTCTATCATCTTGCTTATTTAAAGTTTTGGAGTTCCCAATGTAATTATTCGGAGATTTTTTCAAACAATTTCTCAACATCCATCAGGGTACAAATAAAAGATTATATAATGGTGGTAATTATGACTGTAATTCCAATATTATTATTGACAATATAACATGTTTATAAAAGAAAAGCTTGTTATAGAACTTGATAAAGTAGGCGTAGAACCGCTCAGTTATTATTCTTCAATGAAAGAATGAAGTCTATCAATATTAACAATTTGTGAAAGCACAGGAAAATTTTAGTTTATTCACAGTTAGCAAATTGGATTTTCAATTAAAAACATTTAAGAAAAGATGTATAATATGGACACTGTTACGGTGATTTTTAAAATACGATAACCTCACGCCAAAATTTCAATATAGTGATTGACTTTATGTCGCGAGTTCTGAGAACGCCTTCTGAAATTTCCACATGACTGCCATTTGTACGTGCGTGATACTGATTTAAAAGTTTAGCTACGTCTGTACTTCATGGTCTGTAAGCGACTTTGAAATTCCAGAATGATTCTCATAAATCTTGAAGTCGTGACAGTGACACCTTTGTTACTTTGCATATGAGCTGGGCACTTCGTTGGGATTAATCGAAGTGCCTAGCTCTGATTCAACCTCTTAGTACTGACAATTGCATCATATTGTGCCAGTCACGAGCCAATCACAGAATGAGGAATTCGCAGGAAGTGCGAAAAAATTTGAGCGTGAAGTTCATATTATTAAGATTTACTATTATCATCATGATAGGTAAATAATTGGTAATTGGTATAGAAATTAATCTAACGAAATTGAACAAAAACACAAAAAAGGTGGTACCAATAATTTATATCTGAAAAATATATACACATGTTTCAAGATTACAAACCGAAATAATTTCTGTGTGGTTTAAGTATAACATTTAAATTAAAGAACATAACATTCAGAATTATTTTGTTAGCACATGAACTAATATTAACAATTTAATTCCTCGAATTTACTTGTAGTTCTTTAATTATATTATGAATCTGATGAAAATTTGAAATGGCAACGATAATTAGCTTAAAAGCATTATTATTTGTGTTTTAAAACACTTGATGATCAATAACATTATCATGCATGATTATGCATGCAGACAACTTACTAAAAGCATTATATCTTAAAGATATCATAGGCATCTATCTTACAGGTTTCAAAGGATATTCTTTTATCTTTTCGCAAGATACTATTTAAGTATTTAATTTTAGCGTCACTCTAACACACTTTAAACACCCAAAAATAAATACCCTTTCCAGAAACCTTTCAATAAAATAAAATAACTCAAAAACCTCCAAAGATTTGTTAACAAATCCTTTGAGGTTTTTTACTTTTTTGTAAACTAACTAGTTTACAAAAAAGTGAAATAATGCCTGTATTCGTTGCAGTTCACTTTTGTTCAGTAATTATAAATTTGCTGAATGACATGGCGAATTTTGTTACATTTCAAAACACATTCCCGTACAACTTGTAAATCTAAAAGTGGGTGATGTTAATTTCCCCTAAAATTATGTTATCATATAACAACAAGTACAAACAACTAACAACTAGAATGGCTGATCAATAAATCTTAAGCCTTCTGATGGGTTGTCAACCAAATCTGGGAAAGTACAAAACTTCTTGACTGCATGCGACCAACACACCATTGCCATGGTTCAATACCTTATCGGACATTATTATCACGGACATTACAGTTACGCTGAGCACCTCAGCGTGAATATTCATGTCCGTGAAGTTTAAGGTCCGTGAAGCTAAATTCCGTGATAATCACGCCCGATAAGGTATCTGCGTAGGACCTTTAATTATCAAACTGATCATCCATTGATCAGGAACTATGATAAAATCTCATGGAAAATGGGATATTAGGTATGACTGATATGTTTGCGATCATTCGCGATATGTCAGCCGTAATGATATCCGCCATACCTAGTCTCCCATGCCCCAATCCCACATACATACCAAGAATCGTTACATTTACGCGTATGTGTGCACATGGATCGATCGAAAGAATGCGCAAATTTCAGCAAAAATTTAATCAAAAGCAAATTGAAACCTTGCGCGCGCACTGTAATTTGCGCGTTCTTTCGACGGGTCTTTTGATCGATCCATGTGCACAAATACGCGTTACTTCGCCCGATGAACACAGGCGAAATATGTGGTGAAGTGTTCCCTTGCTTCGTACAAATTCAACACCTACCACCTACAAACGTATATCAATTTGCTAAAGGAATAAATTAATTACTTATATTAAGCTAAGAATTATTAATATATTAACGAACAATAAATAGAATCCAGATTTCAATCAAACATGCACATGTTATTCTAAATAGAAATTCAATCTACCTTCCAATAAGGATCAACCCTATGTGAAAAACGGTAACCATTGTGTCTCGACCGTTTGAGACAAAGCGTATAAAAACGTGATTGGGTATAATTTTATGGCGCGAAATAAGTATTTTTATACGCAAACATAGAAGAGTAGTATTTAAGCTAAATTTGTTTTATCACAGCAAAAAAATACCCAAGCGCGTCATTATACGCTTTCGAGATACATTGACCATTAAATTATCTTTCACTTTTTATTTAAACGGGCACAAAATATTCGTATTTGAGTTTGATAACCCCTTTTTTCAGAGAAGTTTGGCATTACATGTTGTAATTTGACTTTATATTATTTTTCTATTTCTATGCTGCGTCTCAAAAGGTCGAGACACCACAGTAACACGAAAACTACGCGGTTCATTTCGTCATTCTATGACAATTATTAATTATTTTTATACCGCTGACTTTCATCGTGATTCGGCCGAAAAATAACTGATCTCATTCTCAACCTCTGTGTTTTTGCCACACTCGTCAGTTGACAGAACGCAAAAAAAGATCGCTCATATATTATATCATCAAGGGAGGAGATATTCACAAGATTGCACTGCAAATGCAGTAAACATTATTAATGCAGTGGGTTATAGGAGGGAGTTCGTCAAAAATGATAACGTAACAATATGTGACGTATCCCAACGAACCTCTGAAATTGAATCAAGATCAGCTTCCTTCTCCGATCACATAAATTCATTAATTCAGCAAAAAAGAAACATTCAAATGAGTGTTCCAATGAGGGTTCTATCTGTAATTTCCTCATTGACAAATATAAGTTGGGGTTGGATGAGGAGGGTTAAAGTTCATATTATAAATATGCTTTTAAAGCTGGCATTTTACGCTAACAGTGGCAGTTCGAACTGCAGTTTTGTGTGCGCGGCGTACGCCGTACAGACAAGTTATTAATATGTCTTTACGCCGCGCAAAATAACGCCGCGCACACAAAACTGTATTTCGCACTGTCACTGATGAAGTTGCCATTTAACGCTAAAAGTCAGCGCATAGTCACGCTAAGAGTTGGCACTCGACCTCCATTTCGTCTACATACTCGGGGAATCTGATGAGTAGCTACTAGAACAGGAACTATCGTCATCCTGAGTAATAAAATGAGGTTGTTGCTGTCAACAGACGGTTCGTCATCAACTGAACACTTCCAGTGAAGACAATGACGTTGGTGATTTTTAGATTTTAACCACCTACAAATTCAAGTCTCGAAAATGATGTAGGTGGTTTTAACCACCTACAAATTCAAGTCAAGAAATTGGCGTAGGTGGTTTTAACCACCAACGATTTGAGTTATTTTAAAGCGCTAAAGGAACAGCGCAGGGGGGGGGGGGGGTATTCAATGCCTGGAAGATATTCATAAACATTCAGATTTTTAGCTTTAACCTGAGGGGTAAAGGTCAGTAAAACAATTGATAAGTAAAGCATATCCACCAAAGCAGGCGACCGAAAATAGTTCCTCAAATCATTGAACGATTACGCGTCAACGCACTGTTACTCTCATGAATGGTTCAAAAGCAACCGTTACACAGTGGGTTGATAAATTAAGAAGCAATATATATTAACCTGAATCTTAGCGAGTGCCAGGACGGCGTTCATGTACTCCACTATACTCGTGTCCATCCAGGAGAGACCCTTGGGGATGATCCAACCACCCGTGTAGAAACCGAGGTGTCCACCGCACTGCAATATTTGGAAGGTTTTATTCGGCTGGAGACTTGCAGCACATGTTATTTTATACTTTATAGGAGGATTTTACCCTACCCTCCGTCGCGCGCACTTTTTCTGCGGCCGAGTGTTGGGTCAAGTGAAATCCAACTATCTATATCATTCTGGTGTTAATATAATAGTCATTAGTCTCAAAGACACAACCTAATCTTTGGATGAATATTACGGACCATTGCCATCTTGACATTGTGACCTGAGATCAAATTTTTCGTTCCTCGAAATCGTCTTTCAGCCCAGGGCACTGGATCTGGCAGAATGGCCGCGCGCGGCGGTCGCTCGGTAGTCAATTATCAGGATTCCAGTCTACGAGGCGTCACATAGGAACGCGCGTGAAAGACGATGAATCAGAATTTATGTCCCGCGCGCTACGTTTTCGTATCAATTTTCTCGGAAATAGTGGGCCACTTTCCTCCAATTGTGACAAATTTGCTGGTTTCTGAGAATTGGAGTCAAGAATGGCACTTTCGAAAACTACGAAATAAGCCATATCAGTTATTCAATTAAATATCGATAGAAACTTGAGATACCTGTGTAGTGTATATATATTTTTGAATCCAGGAAGTTTTTTGGATAAGTCCAAAATTTGGTATACAAGTCAATAAATCTTTCCGGCGTTAATCTTGGCGATGTGCATATCAGAATTACGAAATTACACGGGCAATTTTAAAGAGGCCTGAAACCCGTAGAGTGCCAAAATCAGGAAATTGCCTAAAGTGGACAATATAGTGCTATTACGATTGGGAACAGAAGCTTGGGTAGCTTCGGATATCATAGAGAAACAGGGCTCTAAAAGAGCACACAGCAGCATTACATCTGTAATAATGCTGCAGATGAAGCTCTATTTTCCTGCTCATTGAGTTAAATTAAAAATTAAAAAAGAAATCCCGGGTAAATTCTAATTTCTCAGAAAGCCCAAGTTTAAACAGGAGACACCAAGTCTTTCGCTGGCAGTTGGTTGGTTAACTGGTTAAGATAGGGTATTTTGGGATAATTCAGGTAACTTATGTCTACAGGTCTTTCCAAAGCGAGTATAGATTATAGTTGATTTCAGTTTTCCAGTATGGCATACAAATTACTCAATAGATGCAATGCATTCCGATAAGGGATGGAAGTAAGAGTTAAAATTCCCTTTAATTCGTTTTCTACAGAAATTATTTCATTTTAGTAGAGCCGAAAACTATTCATTATTGGAAATGGTATATATGATTCCAAAATGTAGTAAACCCTTTATTTCTGAGATTTCAGCTAATTTCAGGGAGCCCAAATTTTCTTGGAAGTGTTCATTAACAGCTGTACCTACATCGAAGTTATCGTTACTTTGGTTAATAATATCAACATCAGCCCAACAATTCTATATGTTGTGGCAACAGTTTCGAGTTTTCGAGTGCCCAAACTTCTTTATTTTCTGAATCTTTTTACAGGAGGAGTACAAAATATGATTTTCAGAAAAATGGGAAGGTTCGAAACAATTGTATTTTCGATGCCCGAGCTCCAAAGTTGAAAAAAGTTGAGAATCAGTGGAGCATTGTGTTTTTCAGACCATTATATTATAGTAACTCGGAACTAATAGCATTGTTTCAAGAAATATTCAAGTCAATCACGTGATGACGAAGCATCATGTGACACTATTGAATTCTTTGATTGTTTATTTACTCTGAAAGGAGCATTTTCGCAATGCAATCATAGAACACAATATACCAATATTTTATGACCTTGATAGAGGTAAAAGTTTACAGAAAAATTCGAATAATGGAGGCGTGAAGAGGAGGAAAAGAGAGGATTGCTCGATGGAACCACCCCAGAATAACAAAATCCTCGACTAAATCCGTCACAAATATAGACAAGCCAGGTCTGGGTGGATTCGGCCATGTCACATCCTGGCCAATGTCTATTACCGTTTAGATATGGAGGATGAGAAGACTTTCGCAGGACACAAATATAATATTGGAGAGAGAAATATGTCAGGGTAACGCGTGAGGCCTCATGCAACGTTAGGGGAATATGAAGGTGGCCAGCCGGGCTCAGTCACTTTCCATAGCTTTTATATATCCTTTGCGGGACCCAATGATCTGATGATCTGATCTTATCATATATCATCATATCTTATATCAACGTAGTAAAATATTAAAGTTACGAATATATATATATATATCTTCAGATTTGTCAGCAAGATATGAACGGAATGGCCACCCTCGGCTGCAGTATTCTCATCCTATCCCCTGCCTCGGAAGTAACATCCGTTACCTTAACCACGAGGATCGTTTCAGTCACGCAGTTAGGGGAAGTACATCCCGCCAGTACCTCGTGTAACTTCCTGCCCGTACGGGAACACACCAAGATCCCTGTCCGTCCTAACACAACCCCTTTAATCCCCAAGAAACGGACAATGTGCCGGTTCCGACCTAGCTTCTCTACCTGTGACAACCAGCGGGTGGCTACGAGTCTCTCAGGGTTGTATGGAAGATATGTGGTATTGTAAGATCAAGGAGAACTACCTTTGTGATGGGTTTTCTACCTGTTTGACGGACGAGTGTAACTGCCCGAGTTCCAATACCACACTCTTCTACTGCGCAGACGGTCAGGGATGTCTTGATTTGGGGAAGGTTTGCGATGGTCGGTACGACTGTTTGGATAAAACTGACGAAATGGTGTGCGACGGACTGGTAAACTTCACGTGTGATTTAAGGACCGGGACCTCTATGGTGGGAAACGTCAGTAATGAGTTTACCTTTTCAAAGTTCATCCTGTGCTGGCGTGACTATGCTTGGAAAACCTGGACTTATCTTGAGCCCTTCATCGATTGTGATGTCGGCACTCAGTGCACCAACCTCACAATGCCAGCAAAGCTTTCCATGAAGAGCTACGCTAAACAGTGCATGCTGAGAATCCTTGACATTTTACAGGTAGAAGTAACCGGGTACCTGCAGAGAAACATCAACTTTCCCGCCATGTGTGTGGAACATTGTGACAACCTGCTGTCCCAGGAATCTTGTCGATATCTCCGACACAATCACTGGGGGACTGGTATCGCCTTCCAATGCCCTGCCACGTCTCTGACGAAGTTCGACGATATAATTGAGATGGATCGCGTGTGTGACGGTCGGTTTGATTGTCCGGATCACTCGGATGAAGCCCACTGCTTGAACAGGTTTTACTGCTCGGGTGGTTCGGAAGCAGGACCGATGTCGTGGGTCCCTCTGAGTGCAGTTTGTGACAGTTATAAGGATTGTGAGGATGGGAGGGATGAGTGCTCTAACTGCTCTCAAGGCCACCTTTCATCTGACCAGTTTCTGGTACGAAATCATGCCGTTTTTAGTTGGCTGGTTGTGTCGTGTCTTGCAAATTTAGTGCTGAATAGTCAGTCAATATGGCAGCAAATTACCAGTTGGAATACCCAGCTACAGACCCACATGAAGGTTGATACCCTGCTGAAACTCCAACTAGCCCTCTACGACATGTTGATGGGCCTTTACCTCCTAGCCTTAGTCCTTGCCAACCTTACCTTCTACGGAACCTATTGTCAGCATGACAATTACTGGAGACTTGGATGGATGTGCAAGGGCTTAGGAACGTTCTTCAACGTTTCCTGCCACGGATCTCTCGTAATTGTCCTCATTATGAGCATGACCAGAGCCTACAAATGTTCCTTTCCCTACTCACAAGGCATGTCAGTGACTAAAGTTGCACTGGCATCAACCTCACTTGGATTCCTGAACGTTTTACACTCCGTTCTACCGCTTGTGCCCCTTGATGTAATCCAGGAAATTTTCAGAGTGAAAATGACTTTCTCAAAGTCTAATCCCTTCATCATGGACGATTTCAACAATATTAGTCATGTGGACAGGATCTATTCTCACTACTTCGGGAGGAATGATAGTTCCTTCAAGGGAACATACGAGAAGCTAGAGGCTCTGAAATCAATGACAAACATCCCGTTGGTCCGGTATCATGAGATATCATTCTATAGCTGGTCTCCAGTATGCATACAAGATATCCTTGGGTTCAGGGAATCACTCCAAGTCTACAAATCCATTTACCTAACGATCCTTCTCATTGTGTTGGTTGCAGTTTCTTCTCTGTACAAAGTGATCCTGGATGTTTTCATCCAGACGAGAAAGGAAATCAGAGGTGTGAGGGGTAACGGTAGTAGTAATGATGATACTACTGGACGAGACCTGAAGACTAAGGTTACTCTGATAATAGGTACAAAACTTGTTTCTTGGCTTACCATCGTGGGTGTGATGATATACTATCATTTGACACAGAAATACGTGCCAAACGCCTGGTTTGAAGCTATAGCCATCTGCATCATACCGGTTAACAGCTTGTTGAACCCTGTGTATAACAGCGATATCATGCAAAGAATAATGAAGATAGTCGGTAAGATGAGCCGGTGTTTCTCCAGCACAACAGAAGAACCAGTTAATCAACCAGTTGAGTCTATCAGTGAATCAGCCACTTGAGCATTCAGTCAATCAACCAGTTGAGCTACCAGAAGAGCGACAAGTGAAACAACCAGTAAAACAGCCAGTGAAACCACCACGAGCAGCTTCCCAAAGAGCTTCCCGTGGTTCCCAAAGAGCTTCCCGTGGTTCCCAAAGAGCTTCCCTTGGTTCCCAAAGAGCTTCCCGTGGTTCCCAAAGAGCTTCCCATGGTTCCCAAAGAGCTTCCCGTGGTTCCCAAAGAGAGCGACCAGAGAAGCGGTCATCAGGACGGGATGAGATAGAACTGCAACAAATGGAGCAGGACAAGAGGGATCCAGGGACGCATCATGAGCGAGAAGATTCCCAGGTTTGACAGCTCTCAAATTTCCGGGATCATTCTAATTTCCGAAATAATCGCAGTGTAAAACTGAAATTCAAGAGGATAATATTTACAAGATTTCTCTGCAGATACATAGGTTGATACTTGATGCCTTGATGATTTTATTAACATCTGATGATGTTCGCTTTTCATGATTTTTGTCACAAAGATGTCAGATTTCAAATTGTTTTTTAACAAGATATATCTTAATACTTTCAACATGGTAAAGAAAAATGCAAGGGCTCGAATTTTATGATTGAGCAAAATAATTTATTCCTTTTCTTGACAATTTGAGCGCTCTAATTGGCTTTGATTCGCGCGAAAGTAACAAAATAATGATTTCCAAAAATCTTTCCTCACCTGAGTTTGAACATGGAGAACTTTGGCGTTTTTACAGGATAACCGTATAGGGATATCGTTACAAACGGGGGATATCACGGGGTCGTCCAGCGCGTTCAGAGTCATCAGTGGTATTGAGACCTTCTCTATGTACCTGAAATATCATAGTTGAGTCTCATGATATTAATTATTAAATTAATCATTTTTTATTATTAAATTAGTCAAAAACACAGAGACATGAGTTGATCGAATAGCTGCAACTTAGTGCTGTGTTTTGTAGATTAAAATAATATAATATTAAATTTTAAACTCTTACAATGCTATTTTACATTTTCTGCAGCTCGTTCAATACACAGAATTTAAGTCTAAAAAAAGTATTTTTCACTGGGTTTCTGCGCTAACACGCACGGATTTGGCATCTCACTTCGAATAGTAAGTTTGGGACACTGAGGCTTTAAAGTAAAGCTGCCTTGAATGATCTAACAGGAGTTAGACACCACTAGAAGACGCTGCTCACCGAGCATGGTCAGTCGACAGTTGTGATTGACGCAATTACCAGGGTTTATAATGGGATAAAGAAGACGTATAACC
The DNA here is from genome assembly GCA_011033025.1 of Beroe forskalii. NCBI lineage: Eukaryota > Metazoa > Ctenophora > Nuda > Beroida > Beroidae > Beroe > Beroe forskalii. The sequence continues at coordinate 41,995 of WFMF01000527.1, read as the reverse complement.
ACTCATTTCTGGCATTTGATATTCGGGTACCGTGGAATGTTGCTCAATATTCCTCAGAGCATATTCCTCAGAGCATATTTGGGTGAAGGATGGCGAAAAAAGGGAAAAACAAACAGGTTTCATGCTTATCGTAGACAAGGTTTCCGCAACACTCCGAAGTTTAAGTGCATCGTCGAGCATATAGGCATACCTTATTGGACAAAATTATCACGGACATTACAGTCACGCTGAGCACCTCAGCGTGAATATTAATGTCCGTGATAATTTTGTCCGTGATGCTAATGTCCGTGATTTTCAGGTCCGTGAAAATGAAGTCCGGTATTTCCTCTTAAAATTTCTAGGGCACAGACGCACAAATGATAAAATTTTAGAGTGGAATGTATCTTTAATGGTGAAGTTTTGGCATTGCAACGTTTAAAATAATCGACAAGATGTCAACAAAAATTATTCGCTCCCGGCTGGGCTTGAACCAGCAACCTTTCGGTTAACAGCCGAACGCGCTAACCAATTGCGCCACGGAAGCTTGAAAATTCAAGTGTATCACCAAATGATCAATTTAATGTTGAATCGGTCATTTGAGGGATTGATAAAATTATTCGCTCCCGGCTGGGCTTGAACCAGCAACCTTTCGGTTAACAGCCGAACGCGCTAACCAATTGCGCCACGGAAGCATGTGTTAGCTGTTCAAATATATTATTCTCACTAAACTAATAGCACTTCTCTAATCTACCCTAACTTAAAGCCACTATTATAGCAAGGGACTGGAGTGTCTTATAGTTTTGAATTGCAGAAACCTTTTCTCATTAGCACTGATTTTCTCGTTAGTACTGATTTTCTCATTAGTACTGATTACGCCCCCTTGGCCGCTTAATTACATGCCACAATTTAAATAACATCTACTTTTCCCCTTTCAAGATGATGAAGTAAAAAGGCAGTCAGCGGTTTTCTTACCTTGACGAACTCCACTCTTTATACATGTCGTCGAGAGTCTTGAATTTATACATCTTCCTCATCACGCACGCATCGAAATCCTGCAACGAAATGCATGAATGAAATGCATGAAATGAATTGCATGAAACGAGAGAGGGAATGGGTTAGAGAGTTAGAGAAAATTTTTGAGAATTTAAATCAATATGTAGGAAATTGCACGATCATGAGAAAACTGTATTTTTGATCGTGAGGGAAATGATTTGATGGCAAACGTTACTTGTTTTAATATGGGAATTTGGGGTAAAGCATGAAACGGTTCTGGGACTTTCTTTGTTTAACAAATTCATAAACCTTTTACCTTGCAGAAAATGCACCTGTTATCAATGAGGTTTTATGACGTCATTATCACGTATTTAAAGGTTAATAACAATTAGCAATGACGTCAAACATCAAAAGAACTTGTTTTTCAAGCTCAGCCATTGATTAAATACCCTGAGATATCAAATGACACCGTGATTCAATTTATTCTAAAATACTCCTTATAACTTAAGAAATTTAATATTAAATCTGTACTTCTAATTTTAATTCTAATTTTAAGAGCCTAGTAAAGCCTCGTCTTAAATTACTCTCGTTGACGTCAAATTTTTTGCACTCCACATCATGATATACGTAATAACTTTATGCCTCGTGCAGGGAAGAATGATATGCGACTAACAGTTTGGTCATTGTCATGCTTTAGAATATACCTCAGTACAGGAAACTAAGAAAGTACAAAATTAAGCTCTCAGGTCCCAAAAATTCCTTGATAAGGAGTAGCTTAGAATATTAATCAAGCATAAAAATAGCGCTATGAAAAGGGCTATATTTGGTGTTGTGCTGCCTAATAGATTGTGCTTTCTTTATATTCCGAGACTTTCTTCTTTATACTTTTATAAATTTCCGCAGAAAAGCAGAAAGGCAGCAATTTAATGACCTCATGGCTCAGCCGGCCATATATTTCTTTGTACATGTATAATATATGTTTTGAGATCCATGATCTCAAGTTTCAAGTAATTACACAGTAGTACATGGAGTGTAGGACATGAATTTCAAACATTGAAACATGTGTTGCATGTACACTGCACAGGTCCAGAGCAGGCCAAATTGTAAGGGATGCTGAGCAACCCATTTCGACAAATAATCACAGGGGATGCAAGTTTTTCATCCCCTTTCATCCCCGCTGGCAACGTGGCTGGTGAAACATGACGTTATGCATGTACAGTCCGCAACATATAATATTTAACGTTATATGACAGCTCAAAATTTGACAAATGCTAACGATGTAATATTAATAGATCGAGGAAGTGTACCCATTGCCTGTATTCAGTCCTGTAGGATACCGAAATTGTCATGACATTGACCAATCAGTGCACGAGTTCACGCTCAACTCGAACTCTAATTGGTCAATGTCTGGTCCTTTGGGTAAGCTAATACACCGCTCTTACCCATTTTAGCATTTTGATGAGCGTGTAACAACTGGCACACTCACTTTTCCAATAATAATCCAATTTTTGCTGAAATGCTATTGTACGATTCAATATTTTGGCACATTGCCAGATTTTCTGGGGATTTTTTCGTAAAATCCACAAATTTCTCTGATCGTATATTCCCCAAAATCTTCAAAGCATTGACCAATCATTTCAACCTGATTGGTCAATGCAAGTGCAGGTGGAGGCTGCGACTTTCCTCTGATCGTAGATTCCTCGCAATCATCAAAACATTGACCAATCAGGTTGCAAGTTTACGGTCAACTCGAACCCTGATTGGTCAATGGTCTGGTATCATTTTACAACTAACCTGTATGCAGGTGGAGGCTGCGACTTTCCTCTGATCGTAGATTCCTCGCATTGTTTTAGCGTGTCGTTTCATCGTGGACTTCAGAGCGTCGTTTGTAATGGCCCAGTTGTAGAGACGAGCTAGCCTGTTCCACCTGCAGATGTGATGAAATGGATTATTGAAGATGACAGAATGAGGTATGATAAAATGGATGATGGGCACGATCAGGACCAAGTAATCAAGTAAAATAAGATGGATCGTCGACTGGGCAGGATCAAATTTGAAGAAATATTCTGAATATGGTCAGGCATGCATGTATGTTATAAAATGTAAGTTGTTAGTATTTCAATGACTGTATCTAAGTATGATAATTTGTAATAGGTATGTTTATTATTTCTTTAGTTGCTGATCCCTACCTGAGCATGTACTCTCCGTTCTTGATGATATCGTACCCCTGACACACACTCACGGCTCCAACGAACATCTTCTGTCGTTCTGGTTCCTGGAGAATGAGGGGGTTGCAGGAAATAAGGAAATCGACACGAATTAACCTTACTTTTGTGCAAAAATTCTAAACTTAGTTTGTTTGAATACTTGATAACATCATAACCATGGCATAACATGGCGTATTGGCGATTTAGAACCACCTTTGATATTAATCGTACAACAGAATACAGATCATAAGGCACATACTTTATCTCCCCCGCCCGTTTAATAACATAACGAAATATATTGTATTCATTACATTTAAACGCGAGTTCAAATTTACATGATTTGATTATGGACGCATTGTGTATTATTTATTAGTGCAGTACAGCGGGAGTGTAGGATGATAATAAACTGAATCCAAATGGAGGTATTTTACTTCATCAATTCACCATTCTATACCATGAAGATGAAGTCACTCCTATCCGCCTTTTAGTTGGCACACAGCCAGTAATTTTGTGTATCCAGTTGCATGCTCCATTGCAGATCGTGTATGATTATATATGAATGATTCGTTCTTGAGAAACCGAAATTTATATTTAAAGGGTTGGTGATCAGAGGCCGAACTTGGTATATAGGTACTCCAAGGTTATAATCGAAGCCTACGCTTCCATGATTATGGATGTAAATCTGAAATTTGCTCTGTGGACGGTTGATGAAGCTACCGTTAAACTTGATACTGCAGAATCACAGAGTGGTTAAAAGTTTCATGATTGGGCGGTACTTCACTGCAACGCTATATGAGAAACTGAGCGTAAAAGGCGAAAAGGCGTCATAAACTCACCACTTTAAACTATGATAATGACGCCACTCACTATCACCTATTGATTGTCTATGACTTCACAGACACCAGATAACCACTTAAAACTCTGATAGGAATATCATCAGAACTTTTGATTGAGTAGATACTTCTATTTCTACAGAACTTAGTAAGGGCGGTCAGAGGACTGCTACCTTGCACTGGTATTTTACCTAAATATGACAAACTGATAATTATTAGAAATATTAGATGCAACTGATGAACAAAGAAATTCCTGTTATCTAGAGACTTTCCAGACCAATCCGAATGCCTAGAATATCATAGATATAAGAAGTAAAAGCTATCATCAGTACTTTTGATTTGAGTAGATACTTTGCGTTTCTACAGAAGCTGGGAAGGCCCATATACTACATGTTTGTAGAACAAATTGATAGCGATGAGATGCTACTGATGAACAAGAAATTCCAGATGTACAGACTATATAGCCCAATCCGTATCCCCAGAAATTTATTCTTATGGGAGCAGTCTGTAGGTATCTGGCTTTCTGGAGATGAAACCAAAATAGGAACTCAAAATTAATTCACATTTCCATAGTGTAAAGTTCTGCATAGCGGTAAATACATAACATAAGAACATAATACTGAAGCAACGGTCTGCACAAGCCAACAATTCAGTTTTTCTACGGAATTTGGAGTGCGCCCACAGGGATTGGACGATCGAAACAATCGAAACAGTCAGAAATTACTTTATTGTCAGAAAAGTCCAATTATAAATTTGTCAAATGCTCAAATGGTTAAAGTTGCAACCAATATGATCATTGAAAAACATAAATTGGCGTAAAATTCAATACGTGATCATCAGATTCTAAATAATCACCGTCATTACTAATTTACACTTCACTTGAGTCGCAACGCGGCTCATTAATATCCTCGTGTATGAAACGGATTATAATTTCAAAAGCGGTTTCTTTTCTTATGACACAAATTTCTCATGACCAACGGCAACTTTGATATGGAAGTATGAATAATGCTTGTACATTATGTAATTCGTGAACATGTCATGAGCGAGGAATGGATCCATTGAGAGAGTGACAGAGTAATCATGGATTACAGAAGAAATAAACGGTTAAAATGTCGTCATCATATTATCACTCAATGTACTAAGCCAGTGACATTGCACTGCCAATTTTTCGTGCGCGCGGGGTTTAGACCGATGTAAAACCGCCTATTTTTCGTGAATCATGCGCGCGCGGGGAGCGTTAGAGATAAAATGGCGAGGTAGATAAAATGGCATACAGAAGCAATGAAATATGTAAGTAGCTAATGTCTGCATATGAACTCATTAACAAATAACAGATATTAATGGCGTGTGCTTGGTATGCGTTGTGTGTAAGATTGTGTGTAAGTTTTTGCATAAGATTGTGTGTAAGTTATTAAAAGTATGTGCGTCTTTGCGTTTCATTTTTCATATATGTTGTGTATTTTTGTGATGATAAGAATAATTTACGGCCTGAAAAGTGCTCATGGGCTAAAATGGGTCGTCAGTTGGGCGTAGGCACAAAGTTTAGTACATACGGTCTTTCGGAATGTGCCTTTGTGTGGACTATGAAAGTGCCTTGGAGAGTGAATATATGCCAATATATAGTTTTTGTTTGTACATTATAAAGTTATAAGTGTATATGGAATGAAGCACGGCCAGTGAACATCATGGGTGGCCCTGTTACTATATTCCAGCAACCCTGTGTACTGTGTGTTTGTAGATATACCAAGAATCTACCCCACCCAAGGGTTACACGTTATAACATCATGAATATGTAAGGTATTCAGAGCAATGTTTTACAAGCAGATTCAATGAACTTTATATTACCCATGTATATTAGGCAAGCAGTAGAGGGAGTGACGTCATTGTCATGAGTTAACATGGTACATTGATGACGTCATTATCAGGGTTTAAAATGGTGAATTAATGACATCTATAACAGCACTTGTCGTACAAAGGGCTACATTTTATACATACCTACATTTTTATATTCCTCAGAACCTAACATATTATTTGTTTCTCAGAACTATGTACTGTGGCTCGCACATTTTCATGCTACATATTCATAATGTCCACAGAATAGATACATGAAATGATGACGTCATTATCAGGTCGCAAAGTAGTGCGTTGATGACGTTCATCGGTATATGTTTTTCCCGCATATACGGATATTATACTTCATATAATATACTTGAAAACTTCAAATATTTCAAGTTCCCTACGAATATATCAAATGCGAGGGTGATTTACATCACTATCAGTGTGTTTACGTGGATTATTCATGACGAACAACTGTCCATTTCTTCGCACGGGAATTTCTAATATATTTTTCAATACTGCCGGCCATATTTTACTTGGTCCATTACAAGTGTACATGTTGTATGGTAATGAAACATATATTTTATGCTTCTGTCGAATATTTTATTGAAATATATGCAAATTAGTCAGGATTCGTTTTGAAGGATATAATATGTCATAGGACATAAAATGGAGCACTTACATTTATACCCATTTCTGTCCGATTCTTTAAATACTTGAAATATCTACAAAGTTTTGTAGCAATATAAATTCGAGTTATTTTGTAACCACTGGTGTTATAAATGACAATTATTACATGACTACTACTTACTAGTTTTGTAGGTGATGACAATCATAAAATAATCAGCAATCATGGGCTATCTAAAATAGTTTCAAGAGAGGGTTTTCACAGAGACGGTTATTCCCAAGGGCTTTATTACGGAGTATAATCATTATGTTTTCACAGAAACCTGAATTAATTAGATCAAAACTAAATCAAAACTCTCCATGTTATTTTGTGACGACTGACGAAGACGATGTTGCATCCCAATCACTGTTGCTAAGCAAGTCACCTGGAGCTGCTTTCACTGTTGCTTATCAACTCACCTGGAGTTTCTATCACTGTTGATAAGCACCTCACTATAACTGTTGCTGAGCAACTCAACTGGAGCAACAATCACTGTTGCTAAACAACTTATTATCACTGTTGCTAAGCAACTCACCTCTCCGAGGTACTTGGTGACGATGTTGCCTCCCATGCTGAATCCCACCAGTATCTTGAGAGAGGAGGGGTACTTCTCATGAACTATCTCAGCTAACCTGGCCAGCTCCCCCGTGTGGCCGTACCTGGGGATATGGGGATGTATTGTATTTTAATGTTATTCTGTGCTGATTGACTTTCCAAGATATTTGGACAAATATCTGATTGTCCTGGGAGTCTGGACAAAGTCTAGGTCAGATAAAAGATAGCCCAAATGTCCCTTAACCAATGTCTGATTTTGTTAAAATTCAATCAGACTGACTCGTGTGTCTGTCTGTCTGTCTGTATCTCTGTCTGTGTGTATGTCTGTCTGTGTCTGTACGTAACTTACCCGAATATCCTGGGTGAAGTTACGGGAGCATCATGGAGAGACCCCAGGTGATTTAACACTACTACTCTGTATCCGGCTGCTAGACAACTTCTCACAAACGTCTTGATATACAGCTTCTCACTTGTGTTGTTGATCCCTGAAATAATGATATAAAAACATTGCAAAAATATCTAAAAATTGCAAAATATCTATTAAAGTATTAAGTATCCTAACATTGTAACAATCAGAAAGGACCGAGAAACCATATGTTGCACACTTTGTGACTCATGATTATCAAGTTGGAAAAAATTCTATAGGAAAATCATGAAGGAATTAGCAAAAAAGCCTGTTAGCCAGTAGAGATTATAATAGGAAATACTAGATACTCACTGCTCAACTAGATTATTATCACAGTTTGATACCATTTGATACAATTTTACCCGTTCAATACCCATAAATTTCGACTTACCATACAAAAGGCCAAGGGGTACCTAAGGTAATTAACGCACAGATATGAAAGTAGTTTCTTCACACACAGAACAGAGAGTCCATATCAGAATCAAATCGGAAGCAAACTGGAAGGCCTCACATGATCATACAAATTGGATTTCTCAGAATTGGATGCTGCTATTCTCATTTTCTCAGTAATGATGAACATAAGAATCCGAACGAAGGGCGAAGCTCATTCGAGCATTAATAAACTACATCGCGCAACATTCCATTACAGCTTTATATAACTATAAACATCAATTTGATGAGGAATGGTAAAATATAAATAGTAATGTTTTCTATTTATATAAGCCAGGTCGAGTGTACCAAATAGTTACGTAATTACAAAATAATTAGGGCAACTACTTTCAGCTTTTCAGTACAATGGTCAGGGAGCGTGTAACTAATTACAGCATTGGGTTCTCCCAACTTCTCAAGGAACTAGAGAACTATGAATAAACTTCCCCAAAATTCATTTGTTCTTGAAAAGAGTGCCAAAATCAGACTCCTTTTGCTATTAGCACATCTGACTCATTTGCACAGCAATGCCTTGAACAATTCATTGGTACACTATCTCATTATATCCATCGACAGACACTCTGAACAAGTTGTTAACACGTACACGGAACTCTGTTCTCAATTTCTAGTTTTACAATGAAAATAATATAATGTACTTTTACAATGAGAATAATTTGTATTTTTACGAGGAAAATATGTACTCACAATCAATTTACTGAACACTTAGGTTGATAAATATAACCATCAATTTACCATCATCAAAATAATTACGTGACCTCACTCGAAAATGGTGATTTTTTGGCAGAATGTATTTTCACAATGTACACAATACATATTACATAGTGTGTTAGCAAAATTGTCTTTATACAGAAAATTGAGCATCGCACGTACATTTAATGTACACAAGTTAACGTTTGAGTAGGATGAAATCTTTCTTTGATAACTTAAGAAACGGTTAACGAACTGGTTCTCTTTTCATGCGGAAGATAGCCATTGAAAATAGTAGTTTGTGAATTTCTCGAACTTTCTCTCGGATATATTACAGTATGCATGAGAAAAATACAAAAAAATATGATCTCATCTTCTGAAGAGAACTCCTGCCACGTTCTTCCGCTGACTTTATAAGTCGAAATTTCGTGGAAATGTGCCAGAAATGTCAAGTCTTAGTTCTCCTGACAACGAATATTACATATTATATCAGTTCTTATAGAGCTCTCACCAGGCAGAACATTACGTAATGCGGCAGCAAGTTATATATATCGTATTGACCAATCAACGCACGAGATTCGTGTTATACGGCGAGCTGATTGGTTGATCTAAAGCGTGTTGCGAGTTAACTATAATCTAGCTTTATAAACGTTAGGGAGAATGACATTGCCATATAAGGTAGGTGAAGCCATGAACATATAATTATCAGTAAATAATTATAGTATTGTCATTCATAAAATTGTTCTTTCTAGATCAAGAATGAGTCATCAGAAATAAATTATACCTTAGTACATGAAATTAAGAACTCCGAAAATCAAGAACGCACATTGTTAGGCAACACCAAATTAAGCATTTTTCATAGCTATTTTGCTTATTATTTATCATATCAATTTTTGACGTTACACCAAATTAAGAATTTTTGCGGCTTGAGTGCTTAATTTTCTGCTTACTTAATTTCATGTACTAAGGTAATCAAGATCGTTTGCGATATTAATAAATCTACATCATCAAATTCCTGTAGAATGCTTAGTTTAAACTCGACGCAGTAAGTATTGGCTTGCTATTTCAAACAGTTACATTTTTGGAACTTGCCTGGGACAGTATTGGAAGCACCTATTTACTTGAAACTTTCAGTACATGGAGTTTCACCTCCACTTCCCATGTACTGAAAGTTTCAAGTTGATAGGTGCTTCTGATACTTCACTGCACGAGGTTAACGTTCGAAGTTTTTCATGGCCGAGTTTTGTGCGTACGTGATTTTGAGTAAGGCTCACGAAGCTTTCTCTCCCTAGGAGCACTTAAAGTTTTTCTAAGAATGCAAATAGAACTTCTAGAGCTAATCGATGATTTAATGAGCGATGTCATCATAATGTTTTAAGGTGGTCAGTTAATGACGGAAACAGCGTTTAAATCGTAATCGTTCTGTTCTGAGGATACAATTCCTTTTTTACCAAGCTCGCAAAACGTGGAAAATAAATAAATATTTTCAAAACTATTTAAATATTTTTATTGTATGAATGGAAAGTGAATGTTGAGTATACCTGATCGCTTGCAAATCAGGAAAATTAAATCACTCTCGAATCAATGTCGATGCACTTAGTTAGGGACACACTTGGGGCATGATAGTTGGGGCAAAACGTTCAGGTATGCTTGGGTCATACTTAGGGCAAAAACAGTGGGCATACTTGGGGCCAGATGCTTGAGGCACTAAATATAATCTCAGCCACGCGGCATGTATGACACTAGTAATAACCCGGGTACTGACATTGGAAATAAGACATCCCTTCATAAATGTGAACAAATGACGTCATTGTCTTAGCACGATATATAGTGAGTTGATGATGTTGCAGACCGTCCTTATTTTTCGCACGCGCGGTTTCTATAACGCCGCGCACAAAAACTAGGCAGTTTTGCGTCTTTAATTGACCCTTTTAAAGCTTGATAATGACATCACTTTCAACCGCCTAACATGCCAACACACGAGAAATAACCGGATAAGATGACGTCATTATCACAGCGTAACGTAGTAAGTTGATGAAGTTGAACCGCCTATTTTCCACTGATGGTTCGCCAAGTGTTGACGTGTGGTGGGAGAAAGAAAATATAGCGGTATAACTTTTCTCAAGTTTAGTTATATTCACGATTAGGTAATGCAGTGTATAAATCTAGACATTGTTGTAATAATATAAACGGACTTCACGTGCTAAAAATATATTCATATTACAGGTCAACGAGTTACCGTGTTGAGGAGTGATGATGACGTTGTTATTTGACTCCAAATTATATAATCAAACGAGGAATCGTTCTGTGTATTATGTGGCGACTAAGTTGAGTAATAATTCCTTAATTCGAAACCGGTTACCATGGCAACTGGGAATAGTAACATCGATCTGTATAGGTTTAGAGTAAACTCTAATAATGGTTGTAACTTGTAATCGAAAGCTGTTGTAAATGTTCTGAAAATGTTGCTACAAAAATAGAACTGAACTAGTCGAGAGCAGGAATTTATTTTCCGCCTAACAATAGTCATTGACAATGATGGTTGAGGGGGAACGCATTTTACCAACACGGCCAATGTAATTTAATTTCAATGCTAGAAGATTCAAACAAAAACAGCGGACATTAATGTTGCCACAAAGTTGCTAAGCAACTGACCTGGAGCAACAATCACTGTTGCTATGGGGTTTTCGAAGAGTGGATCGAAGGTGTCGTAGTAAACTGTAGCTCCATCCTCCAGTTTAAAGCTCCTGCGAACCTGAGGAAAAGTGAAATAATGACATCATTAGACAGAAATGATAGAATTTGAAACATGTTATTGTTCAATCGTTCAATCATATTAGCATATTTTTGTCATATTTGAAAAATGTCATATTGTCATTTCAGCTTAGATGTAAATGATTTCATCAATTAATTGAAATTGAGAAGTAAGATTGATGATGTCATGTATAATGACGAATCAATCAATCAATAATCACTTTCAAAACGTGAGTTGGTCCGGTCACCGTACATATTGTGTCATACGAACACACTCGACAACTAATAGGCACTCAGAATAAATATAGGCGGTGGAGATGATGTCATTTACATTGTGCGCGCAGCCAAATTATGTTGAAAATATAACCGACCAATTTTTTGTGCGCGTGGTAGAGTACTAATTGATGTTGCAGCGTGACGACCCCTAACATATTGCTGCAACAATGTGTATTATTGATAGGTCGCTCGAATGGACACGGCACAGTGCTAGAAAACTAATATTGTGTGACGTCATCGATTTATCATTCTAAAACATAATACATAACGTCAATCTCTCGACATTGCATATTTTTCAAGAAAGACTTCCATCGCGAAATATATGGCCATATTTAGAAATTTATATTGAGCAGTGACAAAGGCTTTGTCGCCGTATGCTATGATATAAACTGTGCAACTTTATTTTAGCTGTAGATATTAGCACCCCGAAATATAACCAGTGAAAGGCTTATGTATCGTTGATAAATAAGGGAAAGATCATAGAAATCTGGAGGGATCAAAGTGTATTTATCTTGATCGAGAGGACAGTTTAATTTCAAAATTATAAAACCTTATTTCGCAATCCTCATGATATGATACTTAAAAAGCGCGCAATATATTCAAGTACACCACTTTATCATAAACTTCGACGTACATATTGGTAACAATAATAATTAATCAAGGATATAATATGTATTTGCTACATGCAGCACGATGTATATATTAGGTCATCTCGATACATTGCAAATCTTACAGATATATCAGTAGCGGAGTATGATTGCAAATCTTACAGATATATCAGTAGCGGAGTATGATTGCACAATCATTACTCATCCAACATATTGACATATGAAGAAACGAATGAATTGTGAAACTAAAGAGGATATTGCAATCAAAAAGCGAAAGATACAAAGGTTTACGATCTACTATAGTGGCCATATTATAACTTTATAATGACACAGTACCATGTTGTACCAGTGGAACAATCACAATATATTTGTTCTTTGCCTCATATTCGGGAAACCATGATTTAAGGCAGTATATCATTAACTCATGGCTCATACGAGTCATATGTAGCGAGTTGTGAACTCAAAATATATGGTAAGTTTATTGACCAATCGCATTCTGTAACCGTGACAACCAGCCCCAACTCACCTGAGACAGTAATAGCACTCTGCTCTACTGTAGTACATAATAAAATCAGTCCCCTAGTACTCACCAGGCTTACTTCAAAAATAAAAAAATCACGACCAATTCACCATTTTTTTGGAAATAGGCAAAAAATGGACCCGATAGACGCGTGCCTTATGTCGTTTCGGGTCAAAACCGGATACATTTCTCGGGCTAACGCAATCTGGAAGTATCCCAAAATGGACCCGAAAGGCGCCTGTCTATGTATTTTGTAGATAATAACACGAATCCCCCAGTACTCACCAGTTGACACTGCGTCCCATCTTCCAACCAGTTACTAGTCAAATACCATGACAACCATCATAAAATGCCATGGCAACCATCACAAAATACCATGGCAACCATCACCCAGTCATCCAGTACTTACCAATGGCAGCAGCGGGTTGACACTGCGCCCCATCTTCCCAGAATAGCTGTCTGGATGTGTCCACTCCAACCCCACAGTTTGGTGGGTTTGTACGGTGCAAACAGGGACGGGCACTGCTCCAACAGCCGATCCATCCATTCACTCTGAGGTCCGGAGGAGGGGTTAATAAAACGCGAGAATTTACAGTTCGATATGCGCAATATTATTTAGTTATTCGATTGGATGTGAAATTATGAAATCTAATTGTATTCTTGAATAAAACGCGCGAATGAGGTGGTCCAACAAGAAATATCTTCGTTACTTAGCTAGCGCAATAGTGGGCAAATATTATTTACCCACTACTGCGCAAAATCAAGGAATATTCATGGCCGTAGCGCACGAATTCAGGATACCTTAGTGCGCAGCAGCGCAAGAGGTGTTGATAAAACGCGCGCGAAGTGGGCATGCCTACACCTAGCGCAGTACTCTTCAGTCTCAAAAAGACAGGGGGGGTTGTAATTACTTTCCCCTGCATAGATTTTTCAAAATTTTCAAAAATATCGTAAAAGGGGGGGGGGTGTCAAATAAGAGGGGGGGGGGGGGGGATTTGAATCCAATGATTAGAAATAATGATATTGACTATGAATCGATTTGAAAAGTTCATAGTGTCAATCATTGCTACACACATTTGATTAAATGTACATTTTCATACATCGCATATTCGAGTATAAATTTGAACTTTAAACAATAGTTCAATAATTCCAAGAAAATTATATACGTCTCACAAATAATTTCTCGTCTTTCTGCGAAAAATAAATGAAATTTCTTAAAAATCCCCACGTCATCCTAGGAATTAACATGTTAGAACTTGCGATCTTCTCAGGAATCCTGAGAAAGCTGCAAAGATCACGTGCATGTCACGTGATTCGGAAACAATGTTCTGGAATGATGTGAAAATACCTGCCCCGTCGACACAGGTACAATTACCTGACTGGATCTTCCACTCAGCGGGAAATTTTGGAGAAAACATCTGTGAGAAAGCCCAAAAAATCAGGAATTTCCCTCAAAACTTTCCCCAAAAACTCCAGTCTAAAAAACTCATAATTCTAATTATAACCCGCCCTAATCCCGTATAGATGAAAATAATAACAGATCTCTGAGTTCAAAGGGCTCGCCGGCCCTCATGATTCAATGTTTTATATTCGAATTATGAATTCAAAGCCGAGTCTATCCTAGAAATGCTTCACCTAGGCCGGTTTGATGTCATACCGGTACTGTGGAACCGTCTCAGCCCCTTTTCTGTTAACAAAGCCGCAGTCAGGGAGGTTAACTTCAAGATTAAGTGCACATCGGGATATAACACATATGAATTATGATATCTTATAATTGGTAAAACAACGCACTCGAAGTGTGTGTATACACAAGTTGTCGATAAAATAGATACTTAGATAAAATAGAAAAAATTCATCAATTCCACACTTCAAATCATGGTAATGACGTCATCATAGATACATTTCATCCGAGAATAGTACGTTTTAATACTTTAATAGAGTGAATTGTACGTCCCTTACTGAGGGAAACTTCGTGTGGTGAATTCCTTGAAACTTTATGATCCAAGTGATTTACAAAATTGGCTCCTTTGAGCAGCTAAAATTTAATTTAAAGCAATATTTTGCTTCTAAATATTGCATTATCAATCAATACGATTTCTCTGAAAGATTTTATGATACGATGGACAAAAGACCTTCCGAGAGGTTTGTTATAGTGATCATAATCTATTCTTCTGAGTGCCAAGAATTTCACTGAGGTCTGAGAAACTTGTAGAGGTTAATGAAAGCGCCACTTTTATTGCACTTTTATGCAAAGTACACACCTGCAAGTCAATGTTATTTTGGTTTATAAATAGATCAATAATAAAAAAAACGCTTGCAGATGCTCACAAAAATATCTGGTTTTATTAAATATATATATGACATCATTATGAGGATTTTCACTGATGATTCGATGACGTCACTCCTCAAGACACCTGCAATATGTATATATGTATATTACGATCTGTTGGTGGACTGAATAAGGAATAAACTGTCGCCTCTCCAAAAGAATGTGATTACATTTTGTTACTGAAATGCAGTATATATGAATGTGGACCGTGGTGGGTCTTTTCAGCTTCATTCTACATCTTGGGAACATGGGGGGGCAAGGGTGGGGGGCAAGGGGGGGCGAGGGGGGGCAACCCCTTTCAAATTAGGTTACTGAAATGCAGTATATATGAATGTGGACCGTAGTGGGTCTTGTCAATATAAAGAACCCTCTGACGTTTTCATCGACATATGAAATCTACATATAAACTTGCCTGATGGGGTTCATTTTGGTTTGTACCCTCGCCCTTCGGGTTGCGGGTTTGAACCGCTGTGCCCTCGGGAAGTATCCCAAAATAAGCGCTTTTCAATTTTATATACTCAATCCTGTAGATCAGTGTGAGGGGGGAGCGTTGTGACATCAATTGAAACAAAGATGAATTATGAAGTCATGCCATCCTGACAATTCGGAAATAACATCCAATCTGAGATGAGAAATGTGAAATTTCCTTGCGTTTGACTTGATTGAAACAGAGATGAATCAATGAATCATGAAATAATGCCCCAAAGAATTTAACAACATTCAAATAAATACGACTATATAAAAGAAATATATCCTTGTGTTTGACAACTGACCTCCTTGTAGAATAGCACAGGTTTAGCAGCTGCACTGGACACTTGGTGAGCCAGGTACGCTGCAACTGATATCATGAGGAAAAGCAGGGATATGTCAGCCGCTTCACTGCTGTACTGCTCAGTGAGGTACCCGGGAAGAGTATAAATGATATCTACAAATTGTAATTTTAAGAAGATAATTCTTATCTTTAGATACTTAGAATTACCATTGAAAGACCTTAAATAATCATCAAGACTAAAGAAGTTTAATAAGTACCTCTTGATTTTGCAGATCTGCAAAGTTATAAAAAGACGAAAGAAGTACCCTCTTGATTGTGCAGGATCTGTATTCTGTAAAGTTGGAAAAAGACTAAAGAAGCTTGGTTTGCAGGCCTGCAAAGTTATATAAAAAGACTGGAGAAGATCTGCTAAGTTATAAAAAGACTATAGCTGTACCCGGATGAAAGGGTATATGATCTGTATCCACCGAGGTAGAGAAGGGAGAAGAGGATGAAGATCTTAAGCCCGGATGTGAGGTCGAGTCGGAGTGCGTCCGAGAGGAGGCGCTGTCTCTCGTATAGCACCGACGATAATGACCCTGCGAGGGGGTGGGGTTAGAGGTGGGGTTAGAGTGCGAGGGAGGGGACGATAAAGGAGGGTGGGGGTTAAGGGGTTTAGAGGGGTGGGGTTAGACGGGGGTTAGACGGGGGTTAGAGGGGGTTATAGAGGTGGGGTTGGAGGAAGTGGGGATAGAGGACAGAGGGGGTGGGGCACGAAGGGGTTATAGGGGTGGGGTTAGAGGCCGGAGGGGGGTAAGAGGGGCGGGAAACAGTGGGGTTAGAGGGGGTGGGCCTTGGGGTTAGATTTGGGTTAAAGGGGTGGGTAAGAGTGGGGTTAGAGTGGAGAGGTTAGAGGGAGTGGGCTGAAGGGGTGGAGTTAGAGGGGCGCGGGTTTTGCAAAGAGCCAGAAGAGATGAGGTTTTTTCTTTAAGTTCATATAGGTTTTTAATCAGTGAGGATCAGGGAATCGTGGATGATAACTAGGGACAAGGTTTAAAATGACAATGAGGTTTTCCAGAATTCTCGCGGAAGGAGCGAGTGCAGCTATGACAATTGAAAGATAGGATGGCCAGGAGGAGTCAAAATTTTCAACTATGAAATAAACCAAACAGAGAAGCACATACCTGGAAATTCAAATACCTACGACCAACCAGAATAGAACTTACGAAAATTATAAGCAAGATCTTAGAAAATTGAATACAGCTGAATCTAGAAAATTGCGCACAGCAAAATAATTTATTGATCATTGAAACTGACCACTTGACTAACTGAATAAACAATAAACGGATAATTCATTTAGCTTCCATTCCGGAACTAATGGCCGTGCAACAGTAGTAAACAGTTGAAAATTACATCATATTCTAAATCTTAAATCGCCATTTCAATACTTGAAACCGCCTAATTTTCCACCGCGACTATTATTTAGGCCCTGATTAATTAGTAATTACGTCATCGTAAGATATATAATTGAAATCAGAGTAGACATGTGATACGAAATCTCTGATTTCATTGGTGGTTCCATGATAAGTGTAGTAAATTTCATGAAAGTTGAGGCTTCAGCATCGTGTAATGTGGAGCTCCTTCAAGAAACGAAATGGCATTTGGATTTCTGAAGAAACCTACATTATAAGTTAAGTAGTATAAGTTAAGTAGTAGGGGCTCGATCTTTTCACGGGCGGTGTATTATGTCGCGCTGGGGTATTTTTGAGGCGCGTGATAGCGTGCAAATGTAATTTTGCATAGAAAGTACATCTGCACGCTGAAACGCACCGCAAAAAAGGACCCAAGCGCGGCGTAATACGCCGCGCGTCAAAAGGTCGAGACACCAGGTTTAATCGTTTATTTCTTTATTTGATCAAAAAGTTAAAAGATCTAAAAAGATTTAAGAAATATACCTAGTCGGATATCCCGAGAGGAAATCATTGCACACAACATTGATAACGTCAGCTCTATTTAACTACATTGCCGTAACATCAACAGTCCATATACTTTAAATGTCAACACACGAGGAATGAGCGGATAAGACGACGTCATTATCATAGCATAACGTGGTAAGTTGATGGCGTTGAACCACCTATTTTTCGCGAGCGTGGTTTAATCTCTTTAATTACCGCATTTACCTCTCATGTGATTACAGGTGTGAGGCGTCACTATTTATTCACACAACAACAAGCGAAAAATGTATCGAAATTATTCGGGCAAATTATTGGGAAACAAGCATGCTTTTTAGCGCCGTATTGAAACCAAAATTAAAGCAGAATATTAAGTAAGCTTGTAACCAAGAGATGACTGAGTTGTATGTGAAATTTGAGCCAGTTTCGACCGATGTTCTAACTACAGTGGGAAAACTGTATTTCAAGTCATCGTGTTAGAAAAGATTGGATCAATGTTTTAAACGGAAAACATGTTAAACGAACAGGATTTCCCACAAGAAGATATGAAAACTTTTATTTCATCGGTCTGTTCGTGACTGGTAACACGACTTAAATCGACTACAAAATATATCAAATATATCAAATACTCAGTACTCTTTTAAAACATCACATATTATTATTATTATTAAATCAAAATAACATATAACAGAAATTATATATTATCAACCTCTTAATGTAGGCATAACAAACTGTTAAATAAAAACTATTGTCCTTGAACACAACTTATTAGGTCACTGTCAATATCATGGTCTGACTGGAGCCACCATCCTATAATGCTTTTATTTGACCAAAAATCATCAAAAGCATTTAAAACAATAAAATAACAAACTTGAATTGAATTGAATAAAAAAGACAGGAAAAAGGAAAAACCCTCACCCACGTACCTGATTTCTACGAAGCAGGGCGCTATATATCAAGTCGATGAACAGCAACACAACCACTCCGACTACCTTCTCACAGGAAATTAAGTTTACAATTAATCAAACACTATGGCCTCAAGAAGGGCCTAAATTCATGGGAACTACGATTACATATGGTTACGTAATACAGCCTTGAAATGGCCTAATTCTATGTAGCTTAACGACGTTTAAGGCTGATTTTTCGGAAATAAATTAAAAACACACAGACATGAGTTGATCAAAATTACTCAAAAACACTATGATATATGAGTTGATCGAATCACTACAATTTTGTACTGTGTTTTGTAGATTAAAATAGTAAGGCAAAGACGAAAATAGAGCAGAGGAAAACTAGAGCAGAGGAAAACTAGAGCAGAGGAAAACTAGAACAGAGGAAAACTGAAGAGCAGGGGAAAACTATAGCAGAGAAAAAACTACACGAACACAGAGAAAACCTACAGAATATTTTGGAGGAGCATAGTCCCTGGTGATCCGATAGTTATTCAATCACACACAACAACTACACTTATTGTATTATCATTATATAGATGAACACAAACACACATGTGTTGGGTAGACCCCATAGGCGGTCTAACGTCATTAACGAACTGTAATTACATTGTGATAGTGACGTTTTATATTAGCGTCCTTTTTCTCGTGAGGGCGATATTCAGAGACATTTTGGTGTCATTAAATACCCATTATGAATCAAAATAATGACGTCAAATTAGGGAGTCATATTGTTCTTGTACGGGACCATCGTCACCGGCACAAGGCACTTTTCTAAGGAAACACAATCAACTATCTCTCACTATAGCGCGGGAGGGAGAGAGGGAAAACAAAAAGCAATATATAGACACACACTGGTGTAATCAATTATTATATATATACGAAGAGTGAAAACAAGGTACTCATTCGCATTCTGTTCATGGTTCGTGTTTCCAGATATAATATAAAAAACTATAAAATATATTCATAGTATGAAAACATATACAACGAAATGAAATAGAATTATGCAAACATATAATATATAAGTCCAACAAAAACTAACGATCTTAAATCGCAATGAATTTATCTAAAACACATATAGATTGCTCGTGCAATTCAACTGTGAATCTGCGCTCCAATCGCTAATAATAGCAACAAAACGTGTCCCATACAGAAGCATGTAGCATGCTGAACACCATCCCCGGACGGATCATAGGCGCCGTGACCTCATATAACACACCACTTTGAGGTATGATAATGACGTCATCACATCCTCGCCTATTGTTCGCTACCACTTGTCGTGCACTTCCAATGTAAGCCGCGCACGGGATATTGAGAGCGCTTGACGTAACCGGTAGCAACGATTTAAATCTTGAAAATGACGCGAATTTTTAATATATAATGTAATTCCTACGTAGATCATATAAGAGAACCAAGGATGGGACACATGGATAAAATATAAAAAGCTTAAAAGAAATTCTATTACATTCAAAGTTTGTGACACGCAACATATATATAATGTAATAAAAACGGTGGGTGGCCGCTCGAAGTTGGTTTAACTTTGTTGTTACGTGCGTGCCCCCGTACGGAAACCATCGGCCATTTCACGTCACTAACACACCACTTACGCCGTTGTTCCTGTACAGAATATCTGCTGTAGATCTGCGGTTCAATTAAAATCTGCAATTGAATTAAAAACTGCCGTTCTACTGCAGATCTAGGGAATATTTTTGTCCGATGTTCTTGTATAACAGCAGATTGAGTGTAAGTGGCTTACATCCATATTGACACGCCCTGCATAGAAATGAAACCCTTGCAAACTTTCTATCAGCAATTTTATTTGGATTTCGATTTGATAAACAGTAGGTAGCAATAGATCAAAATAGGTGCGTAGAATAGAGACTTCTTTGTAAACTTTATCAGAAATAGGAGTACGAGTAGTGTGGTGACAAACATCTTTAATTGTAACAAGTGAAACGCCGTGTTTCTTGCAATATTTCAATGAATGTATCATTCATTGACATTATAGTGGAAAGAGATCAGAATGGTAATTAGAATGGAATCAGGGTGCCTAGTGGCAAATGCAATGGACTGGGATTACATGGTTAGATCATAGTTGAAAATGGGCATAGAAAGATTGAGCTGGGATCAGAGTGCTAAGTAAATTGGCATCAGAGTGGTAGATGGCCATTGGAATGAGTTCAGAGTCGTAAGCGGCCTGGGATCAGAGTGGTAAGTAGAATGGGATCAGAGTGGTAACTGCCATGTATTGAGATCAGAGTGGTAAATGGACATTTGATTGAGTAATAAATGGACTGGAGGACTGGGATAAAAGTGGTTAGTAAACAGGAATCGGAGTGGAAAGTGGACTCAGGACTGATATTAGAGTGGCAAATTGACTGAGATTAGAGTGATACGTGTTCTGGAATCAGGAGTCAGGACTGTGTTCTCAAAGTGACGAATGGACTGGGATAATTTAAGTGGTTAGTAGACGGGAAATAGAGTGGAAAGTGGACTCAGGACTAAAATCATGAATCAGGTTGGCAAATGGACTGGGATAGAAGTGGTTTATGGACAGAGTCGGGAATTAGAGGAAATTGGACTCAGTACTAAAACTGAGACCAGGGTGGCAAATGGACGTGCATCAGAGTGATAAAATGGACATTGGACTGAGTTCAGAGTGGTAGAATAGGTGAAATGGGAGTGGGTGGTAAGTGGGAGTTCACTCTGTAAGTCCTGGTAAGTGGATTGAGATCAATAGTTGAAAATAGACATTGAACCAGGGGTCAGAGTGGATAAAGAGGACTGGGATTAGATGGTAATTGGAATGGAATCAGCGTAATAATTGACGCTGAACTGAGATCAAGTCTAAGTGGATTGGTATCAGAGTGGTAATTGGTAAATGGCCATTGGACTGAGTTCAGGTGGTAAGCAGACTGGGATGAGTGGTAGTAGAATGGAATCAGAGTGGTAAAGTGGTAAATGGACATTTGTTGGGTTCAGAGTCTAATAAACAGACTGGGGTCAGAGTGGATATTGTATTATCATTATATAGATGAACACAAACACACATATGTTAGATAGACCCCATAGGCGGTCTAACGTCATTAACGAACTGTAATTACATTGTGATAGTGACGTGATATTTTAGCGTCCTTTTTCTGGTGAGGGCGATATTCAGAGAGATTTTGGTGTCATTAAATACCCATTATGAATCAAAATAATGACGTCAAATTAGGGAGTTATATTGTTCTTGTACGGGACCATCGTCACCAGCACAAGGCACTTTTCTAAAGAAACACAATCAACTATCTCTCACTATAGCAAGGGCGACTATAGAGAGGGAGAGAGAGGGAAAACAAAAAGCAATATATAGACACACACTGGTGTAATCAATTATTATATATATACGAAGATGAAAAACAATGTACTCATTCGCATTCTGTTCATGGTTCGTGTTTCCAGATATAATATAAAAAACTATAAAATATATTCATAGTATGAAAACATATACAACGAAATGAAATAGAATTATGCAAACATATAATATATAAGTCCAACAAAAACTAACGATCTTAAATCGCAATGAATTTATCTAAAACACATATAGATTGCTCATTGCAATTCAACTGTGAATCTGCGCTCCAATCGCTAATAATAGCAACAAAACGTGTCCCATACAGAAGCATGTAGCATGCTGAACACCATCTCCGGACAGATCATAGGCGCCGTGACCTCACATAACACACCACTTTGAGGTATGATAATGACGTCATCACACCCCGCCTTTTGTTGGTTGCCACTTGTCGTGCACTTCCAATGTAAGCCGCGCACGGGATATTGAGAGCGCTTGACGTAACCGGTAGCAACGATTT
Source organism: Beroe forskalii (assembly GCA_011033025.1). NCBI lineage: Eukaryota > Metazoa > Ctenophora > Nuda > Beroida > Beroidae > Beroe > Beroe forskalii. The sequence continues at coordinate 19,388 of WFMF01000527.1, read as the reverse complement.
AAATCTTGAAAATGACGCGAATTTTTGATATAATATATAATTCCTACGTAGATCATATGAGAGAACCAAGGATGGGACACATGGATAAAATATAAAAAGCTTAAAAGAAATTCTATTACATTCAAAGTTCGTGACGCGCAACATATATATAATGTAATAAAAACGGTGGGTGGCCGCTCGAAGTTGGTTTAACTTTGTTGTTACGTGCGTGCCCCCGTACGTAAACCATCGGCAATTTCACGTCACTAACACACCATTTAAACCCATGATAATGACGTCACTCTAAACGATCTATTTCCTCCTCGTTAGCCGTGCTCTTGAGTCCTCCATGAGCGCGGTAATGGGTTTAAATGAGCACCGGATAGTATATAATATATATAATCCCGGGGAGAAAGAAGACCAAGGAAGTTGGGGTATAGCAGACACAGGTGAAGTTGAGGACTTGGATATAATGAAATCACAGGGCATGGGTATGTATCAGGGCATGGTACCCCAGGAAATGGGTATATATTTAGGCTAAAGTGGAAGTCCATAGTTCAGCAAGTGGGTTTAGACCATGATCTGTGATATCAAATCGTAAAAAATATCAAGGAATATAACTACCAAAAAACCAGGAACCTATTAAGGAGATTCCCGCTAGCTGAATAAGTTTCGATTAAGCCTTGAAACTTGTTAGCAATTAAACCTTGAAATTAAGTATATTATGTAGACTTTGAGCAACCAATTTTTAAGGAGCACACCGCATAGATGAGAAAAGTATTTGCTCCGTTTAAAGTTGCGGTCAAGATAACAGTAATTAAAGTAGCCGAATTGATTTAATTCTGCTTTTCTGATTGTATAGTTGTACATATCGACGACTTAGCTTGCTTTTTCACTCATACCACAAGGTAACAGTACAACACAAGCTGCAGTATTTATGTGCCGATAAGCGCAGAGATAAGAGAACACAAAATTGCAACAAATATAGAAGTGATAAACTGTAACTAATTAACTTTGTTCGGCTTTTTTGATAAATTTCAGTTTGGTTTATCAGAATGTTTGGCTTCTGTCAGTACCTTAAAAAGTCCATTTTCTCAACTATGGCTTACCGTCCGTCTGTTCCAAAGACAGTGACTCTGTGATGGAAGCGAACAGCTCTGAAGACCTCAGTCGGAAGGTCTCTTGAGACTTGTAGAGGTCATCTCGACTCAGTGACGTCATCTTGAGAAGGTCGTCTCGACGAGCTCTGAGACTTTCGGAGCTGCGGGCCCAGAAATCTTCTTGTTGGGCGATGAGACCTGAAGGATTCAATTTATTGTCTTAAATAAAACGATCTGTACAGTGTACACTTGTACAGTGTACTATAAAAGAAAATGAAATTATGTTTTGTCTATTTAAAGATGGCCATCTTATTTGAAGGGCATGATTAAGAATATCAAGAGAATATCCCAGAGTTAACCGTCTTTGAAGATAAGTTCTATGACATGATTAAGAATGTGATTATATAGATATTATTAAAGAATATCATAGTTTTTACCGTCCTTGCAGATTTAAAGTTTAATATTTTTATGGTGGTCTGATTTGAAGCTTTAAAGGAGATGATTAAAATCAAAAGATTCTTATATGGTGATTAAAAGATGAAAGATACGATTAAGAATGTCATGTGGTGTTTACCGTCTTTGCAGGCCCAGAGACTCTCCTGTTGAGCACGGAGTATGTCGGAAGACCTTGCCCAGATGTCCTCCACCGACTCCATGGTCTCTACAACATGGGGAATAGGTAAATATACATATATAGGGGGGATACGTGGTCACTAGACTCCATGGTCTCTACAACAAGGGGAACGTAAATATAATAGGGGGGGGGAACACTGACTCGAGAATAGGTAAAATAATAAGGGGGGGTGAGATGTCAAATAGAGTCATGTAAAACAGGTAAATAGATTCCATGTTCAATGGTCTCTACAACATGGGGAACAGTTAATTATTTAGGCCATAACATAGGTCATAGGGGGTGAGATGTCACCAAACTGGCAAATAGGAGTCATGTTAAAACACTAGATTCCATGGTCGTCATGGGGAACAGGTAAATAAAGGGGTGAGATGTCAGCAGGAAACATAGATTTATTATTATCTATTTTAGAGACGTTTTGAATTACATACTATACAAGCTGTTATCTGCTGGATACAAGATGATCCAGCAAATCTTCGCGGGCAAACGCTAGTCTCAGAAGAAAAACTATCACTTTTATCCATTATCGTATTCAAAATTCATCTTGATGGACAAATTAAAACTTTTCATACAAATAAACATAAAAGTTTGCAATCTTTCAAGAATATTTTGCCCGATAGCAATTTCTTATATTTGTATCCAAGTAGCAGAGGAAATTTCATATAAATTGTAATATAATAAAGAATTCTGGCTATATCAGAATTGAGACTAGATATACTTTCTCCTTCGAGAACAAAATTTGTACACATTTCCTTCTGGTTTCAGATTTACATTTATTAGCATCTATAATACGAGATCATTAACCACGGCGGCCGACTCAAAGTCATGATTCAGGTATAATGATATTTGTTGTAACATTTCAGAAATAGTGAAATGACAAAACTAATTCAACATGCCTCAATAAAAAGTAAACCATTCAATGTCACATTAAAAGATAAGGCTATTATATAACTCAAAACATATAAATAAAAAAGGTTCCGTTGTCCATTGTATTGTGCAATACAATCCGTTGTCCGTTCATCCGAAATTCGGATGCACCTAATATGTATAACAGTTTGAGCCAACATAATTATATATACCCAAGTTTTAGTTCGAAGGGTTCAAAGAAATTCCAAAATGCTGTCAATCTGACTAGGGAGATCTAGCTGAGCCATTTACATTTGAGTCAAATTTGTTACGTTTGAGTCAAATTTGTCTCTAACCAGTAGCCGGCCCCTCAATGGGGGGCGATTTTTACTTATCCTAAAAGGCTGAACTCCATTCATGTATTATTTTGTCAGTAGTACAATTATCCTTGCACTGAATTCCAATTGTTTCATTGTTTCACGTTTTAGACATTAGACATGGCGGCGAGACTCACGACCAATGGTCTTTACAGTAACCTATTCTCATGTAGCTATTCAACAATGAATGTAGCAGTCGAGGTTGAATGATAAGTCCGAATAAATATACTTTCTAGATTAAGCGCCAAAGCTTTTTTGGTCACTTGAAACACGAGAGCCATGTCTCATTACATTGATATCTGAGGAAGAATCCAGGCGGAAGCATAAAAACCTTCTATAAAAATTATATTGGGACAGAAACGTCAGGAAAAGGAATAAATTTCTTTATCTCCAACACTGTCTGTTCTACCTTAGGTAGTAAACAAGAATCGACAACCCAACGGCTGCAATTGACCCGAAAAGTAGTGGCTTTCCGAAGCTATTCCACATGTAAACTTTCCGATCTTCCCACTCTTCATGGGCCTTCAACCGTTCTTTCATATCTGAAACAATCGAAGCTGTCTTTGCTTTCCTGTTCATGATTTCCTCATTCGTCATCATATCTCCTTCCCCTGGTTCCTCCACCAGTTGAATATCAGGCGAAGTGTCAGAGTCTCGCATCAGCTCATCATCCAGAGGGGAAGGAGACTCTGAGTTCTGGTCTGGAGTATCATCATGAGGACGGAGTAGGTCCTCTGACATTTTCCTCTGAAGATCATTAATGATGTGATCTGCAACTAACTCGTCTTCAGGTGAACTGATCCTCTCATCCAAAGCAATATCACACTCGTCGATTATAGCATCTTCGTCATTTTGCAGAATCTCTTCGTCTTCTTCAATGTTATCAATCCCATCTTCGAGGACAGCATCTTCCCCATCATCAATAATATCACTGTCGTCGTCTTCCTCATCCGGGCAGAACTCATCTTCATCCGTTTCAAAGTCAGATCCATTGGAATCCAGGTATTCCACACTGCCATCAGAGCTCTCAAGATCTAAATCCAGCTCTGCTGTGATTCTTTCGTTATTGAAATCTGAAGAGTTTAACTCTGCGATGCCATTGAGAATTGCTAAAAAACAAAATCTGAGTTGATCGGGAGTTTGGACAAGGCCAAAACGGTGCTGGCGAATATAAACCAGAATTGAGTAGATGTCAATATTTAGAGTCTGTTTCTGCTCGATGATATAAAGAATTGTGTCAACAAGGACAAGAGTCCCAGTTCTCCCAATACCCGCCGAACAGTGGACTATTGGAGGACCTGGACTACTGGTGTAATACGATCTGACTGTTTTAAGGAACTCCAGAAACTTATGAGGCGACTCTGGAACCCCAAAGTCCGGCCAATCGTAATAATGTAAATGATAAATAGTCCTTTTCTCATCGCTGTCGTTTTTCAGCAAACACAAACGACTGATAGCATAAAAGTTGTAATCATCTTTGTCGATGAAGGTTACAGTAAAGTCCTCGGATGAGAATATGTTGTCAACTTCTCCATCCTCGTCGGTTTCGCCTGTTGGCCAGTAAGGATGGCACTTTAATCTGTTGTTCTCAATAAGTCTATTCAACATGATAATAACTGTTGAGTTTTCATCCCAAAGCATCCTCCAGAAGTCCATACTCGTATTGGCCATTGGACCCTGAAAGTAACATACGTTTTATATCTATTTCTACCCACAAATACTTTACTGCAATGTCCCACAGAACAGAATTCTTCAATCGACAAAGAATTGATTTTTCGATAAATTGTTTCTATTAGTCTACAGAAAACCAGCCAGACACAAAAATCAAACTTTTACACCGATCAATGTTTTTGAAACTTACTTGGCAACAAATGTACTCTGAATCAACAAATGGGGGCTTCACATGCGAAGCATTGATGTAGTCATTTGGACTTCGTAGAATGACTCTGGTTTCATCATAAGGTAGCACATCAATGTAACGGTTCCGAGACCTGTGAGAATGTGGGTTATCAAGATAGAGTACCTTATCAAAAACAAAGAAAAGGAATTGCTGTATCAATTGGCATCAAGCTATAGTAAAAACTCGTTTACATCTTTTTCAATCGCTGCTCAAGTAAGTAATCAAGGATGGGTTTCAACAAGACAACTAACCTATTATGTTCACTCTTAGCTGACATTGTGTGGAGCCTAGAATCTGCTATTTCATATGACTCAAAGTGTAGCATGCTGAAGTCATTCTTCCACTTATTCTCTGAGTCAAGGAACTGGAATAACTCTCTGATATTCATCTCAGCTCAGTTAGTTAATTTGTCATTATGTCATCATTTTAGCCAAAATAATTACTGGAAGAAACAAATGAAATTCCATAATGGAGGACAAAATGATCAAGTGGAATATGAATGGATTGTACGGAATTAAATTAATTATGAAATTTGAAAATTAATTGGAATTTGAAAGTTTGAAGTCGATCAATAGACAGAACAAAATGCCCTGTTCCAAAATTATACCTACCTGAAGCAGTAAAGCATTGTATAAAATTATTAATTTTATGGTCATTAACTTCATTCAAAGTTTGAAAACAAACCCTTTTTGGTAATAGGTAAAAGAAATTTTAAAAACCACTTAAAACTATGCTAGAAAACCTTATAAGAAATCAATTAATAATCATGTAATCATTCTAATACAGCAACATAAGAATCGATAAAACTCTGAATAATAGATTATCATTGATTAACACAATACAAAAACTCATTAATTCTATTATGTTTATATAAACAAAAATCTACATTGAATGATAAAAACTTTAAAAATATCAATATATCTGTGTTTGATGAAATTAAAAAAATTGCTCATTAGCTAAACTCAAATCAAATATGTTTGATCAATATGGCCATTTGCTACTAAGCAGTCTGTGGTTTACCTAAAATAAAACTTATACCAACACTATCATAGAAATATGTTTTTAGGCTTTGTACTGGACAGCAAACTGACTTTTATCAAGATCATAGTCCCATTTTCCACTTAGAATATTCTTAGCACAAATATTACCAATTTCTAGTCCAAATTTTGCTGATTTTCCATTACCCCCTGTCCCCACTAATAACCCATCTTTTATGAAATCGATGTACTGTTTACCAGAAGGGGTTATGGCCATAACACAAAAATCCAGCTCTTCTGATATTGGAGATATATCAGGAAATATCTTGGCAAAATTGGAACCAAAATATCTTCGAGCTTTTGGGTAATCAGATTGACAGTACCAATTTTTTACATCTTCCAGAGTTTCAAGGTATTTTCCAATCTTCTCATGATCATTTTCTGGGTGAACAGTATGACCAAACTTGATATAGACTTTGCCATTAGGATATTTTATTGGAGGAAGAATATATACATAGTCTGAAATATCTTTAGAGGGCTTGTATATCATGGAAGGCAAGTCTTGCAGCTTTTTAGAATCTGAAAGTGTAAGCTCAAACTTCATTACAGTGTGACCAATTAGCTGGTAATCAATCATTTGATGAGAAGGAAGAAAACTTAGGAAATTGCTGAATGAACCACAGGTTACCACAACTTTTCTAGATTTAATGGTTTCTCCATTGCTTAATTGAATGTCAAACCCATTTTCAATCTCATTGATTCTTTTTGCACAACATTCAAATCTCTTGCCACCATTCTGAATAAAAACAGATTGGCATGCTTGGACCAAATTTCTGACACTTATGTACCCATTATATTTCTTGGAGTAACGCCCATAACAGGTTGTTGGTACTGTAAGGTGATCCCAGTTTTCTTTAACAAATGAAAGGCTCATCTCTTCATAGGCAAGGTTATTTTTATTACAGAACAGGTCAGTCATTCTTGAATAATCTTCAATATAACTGTCTCCTGCTTCACCTAAAGCAGCAAATCCTGCTTCAGTAAATATCTTTATACCTGATTCCTTCTCAAGGTGCTCATAACCAAGCATACTTCTATAGGCAAGTATTTGTTCACTTTCAATAGGGGAAATAACACGAGTTATACGGCCTTCATCATAATGACAACCAAATACATCACATTCAACAGTTTTGAGTTTTGGTTCACCTGAAGGACAGCTATAAAAGGAAGAGTTGTCAAGCAGTTAAACTTAAACAGTTTGAATTTCTCCATTTTTGCTCTCTACATTATGTCTTTTATTGATCCAAAACATGTTTTGAAAAACATAGTCAAGTACATGTAGACAAGAATATTTCAATTGCATGCATGTTACCTGGACCAACAAGGCAAGTCTTTGTCCCAGCATATCTTGAAAGTTGGTAGGCAGTTGCTGATCCCATCGTCCCAGCTCCAACAACACAAACATCATACATCCCACTCCCTACAAGGGCCAAGTTTTTTAGAGAGATTTGTTAGTAAATATAATTGTAATGTCATTGTACCATTAAAAGGCACATTCAATTAATTATTTGTAGCACAGAGGACTATTGCAGATCAGTATCTTTCTTCTCACTAGGAACTTCAATTATTCAAAATTATATTAATTTTAACAGTCAAACTGAGCAACAAAATCTTAGACAATTGAATTTGTAAGGGAATGAAGCACCCAACTTATGTGTCAGCCAAATATTAAATCAAATATACTATGCGTATACTGCTAACATAGCGAAGTGCTTCTATATCGATTTTCTTATTCAATGATTGGCATTTGAGGCAGAAGAGACTAAACTGTGAATCATTAGCTGTTACCCAACAGATGCAAGGCTTCCCTGTCATCTGTGATGTAGTTACAATTGCAAGGCTGGGCCACCCGGGACTCCAGAATCCTGAGCATCACAGTGGAGAGGGAAGGGAGAAGAAAAGAAAAAGAGTTCAGAAGAGGTGGAAGATCATTGAGTGTTAAAATCATGTGAAAGGTAGTCAATTCAACATTAATGATCAAGAGATTTGTCATTATTCTGGAAGCAATGTTAAAATTAAAGAAAGTTGGAACATAAGAAAGTTGGAACATAAGAAACAGACCATAGGGGTCGAATGTATTCCACTGTAGTTCTAGGTTGGTTAGTTTAGTTTAGTATATCAGAAGCTTCCATTGCAACACATAGCCATTCAAATCCCCTGCATTGGGAAGCAATTCTATAAATGCATATGATACATGTTTGAATTAAAAAGAAATCTTTCTTAAAGACATCAATCTGCAAGACTTTTCTCCAACTCCATACTTGAACACCAACATGATTCCTTAAGGTAATGCAATGTGGAGAGCAGTAGGATCTTAATGAGTCACACCAAGATGAGTGGTGTGCAGGCATCTTCAGTCCAATACCTACCTCAGCTTTCGGGGGTGTTTAAATTGCGAGCTTTTTATGAGGTAGGCCCCAGCAGTCACCCCTGGTACCAGGGTATAGCACCGTCAAGTGCAGTGACCACCTGCCTGAATGAATCTGAAACTTGCTCTTTGGTCTTTGTCTTTACTCCAAGCACCAAGAAATTAAGCAACACACTAAGTGAAGAGAAGTAGAGGACCGGTGGATGGATCCGGATATGATACAAAGTTTAAAACAATCACTTTTTTGGAAATCATAGATTGGAAATAATTTTCAATTACAACCATGGCCATTTTGCAATGTGATAAAATATGATTTTGAAGGTCATTTTAGCCAATAATCATAATGAGTAATGAACCTTAGGAGTTAATTGATCTACGCGAGAAATATTTTTTGTTCGGCAAGTGAAAATCTTCACCAAGCTCGGATTGAATATTTGCGCCGCGCACATGAGCAGTAATCCAAACTTAACTCCGTGAGAGGCGCCGTGCGCGTAATAATTCGATTTTTGCGCGAAGTTTTCGATATATAAAACCTCGCGCGTTACGCATACGTATCTGCTTTTAAAAGCCAACAAAACTGTGAATCAGTTGTATTTCTATGTAGGATCAGCAAGCACAATTTTTCGAATGAAGGTTGCACAATTAGAAACAAGCAGTGTTCGGCAAGCAAGCGTGGTCACATGTTACCGTGTATGACCAATTGTTAGAGATTCAATCGATCATTGAATAAAATTTGTTTCTGGAGCCAGGATGGATGGTAGACACTTGCTGTTCTTACCAGAGCAAAAACATATTAAAACTTATTCTTTTTATGTGGCAGCTATTGATACTAAACACATAATTATGTTTGAGGACAAGAATGAAAGTTGTTTACTATAAATCAATTGTTAACTGTACAAATCCTTATATATACATAGAAAAGTTTATTATTCATTTATTCTCTGAACTCCCTAATCCCTATCAGAAGATTATACAAATATTTACAATGATTGATTATGAGATTGCCATGAACACTAATAAATAAAAATCCAAATACTTCAAGTTCTTAGCACATTTCAATTCCCTATTTACCAATAAAATGCCTCAATAAAGGTTCAATTATTTCGCTGTTCTCAAATCGTTATTAAGGGAGAATGGGGTAACTGGTGAACTAGGTATAAACTTGGCCATAAATCATGGACACCATCATTAATTCATTATCTGAGAAAATTATTTAATGAAGAACAAGGATAACCTTGTACAGTGTAAACCTATCAAAATTATAAACTCGTAATCAAGGATTAATTCGAACCATACAATCAAAATAACGAATAATTATTTCGAGCCTCTAGACTACAATTTTCCGTACACTTCAATATAAACGTTTTCAAATTTCAACGTTTGAAAAATATCATATTCTAAAATCTAAACTCGCAAATTATATTTTCGGTCAAAATATAATTCAATATACGTATCTAAATACAAAATCTAATACAGGATTCATTAATCTACCTTGAACTATTTAAAACTACTCTATAACTAAATAAAAATGCTACTATAAAAGGATCTAAGGTCTATCTTAACAACACGAGCATGATTGTAGATAAAATATAAACAAATAAACGATACAGGAAACAATTAACAAATAAGTTAATAATAAATAATGATTAAATTCTGAAGTTCTGATGGGATCCCCGGATTGTTTATATACATTTATACACAATATCCCGTACAAAATTTCAATATATAAATAATGTGAGAGCTCGCGGCGTTAATCGAAAAAGTCATCTTTTTCTATGACCTTTTTATCGCTCGGTTTAGTCCCAGATTTTACCTGTCCATTTGTCATTTTATCAGTGTTCGGTTTGTCTGTTTTGGGCGGTGTACTAACAGCTTTAACATCTGGGGCAGGCTTTTTAGCAGTCTTATCACTGCTTTCTGACTTTTTGGGCGATGCTTCGGTTTTAGCACTTTCAGTGCTTTTGACAGGTTTAGCTTCAGCTTTAGGTTCAGGTTTTGGGCTTACTGGTTTAGTCTCGGGCTTTGGTGCCGTGGCTGCTTTGGTTTCGGGTTTAGGGCTAGCAGGTTTGGCATCGGGTTTTGGGGTTACAGGCTTGGTTTCGGGTTTAGGGGTTGCTGGCTTAGCATCAGGCTTAACGCTTACTGGCTTAGCATCAGGTTTAGGGGTTGCTGGCTTAGCATCAGGTTTAGGGCTTGCTGGCTTAGCATCAGGTTTAGGGGTTGCGGGCTTAGCATCAGGTTTAGGGCTTGCTGGCTTAGCATCAGGTTTAGGGCTTGCTGGCTTGGCTGGTGTGACAGGCTTATCGACTGAAGTCTGTGCTTTAGCTTCAGCTTTCGGAGGATCTTTCTTCTCAATGGGTTTCTTATCCACAGTCTCAGGATCATTTACAACTATCTTAGGAATGCTATCAGTCTTCTTTTCCTCAGGTTTAGCACTGGCCGTCTTACTGACAACTTCCTTTGGTTTTTCTGGCTTCTTAGCTTCCGGTTTAGTTTCCTTCTTTGGCACACTGTCCTTGCTTTCCTTCTTGACAACAGCCTTCTTTTCAGCAGGCTGTACTTCCTTCTTCTCGACTGTTTTAGCCTTCTCCACTGGCTTTGGAGCCTCCTTAGGTGGACTCTTCTTTGCCTCACTCCCCTTCTCAGCACTTGCCTTCTTAACTGCAGCCTCTTTTACAGCTTCCTTCGGCTCACTTGGTTTCTCAGCAGCCTTTTTAGCGTCTTTCTTTGCAGGGGTCGGAGTAGGAGCCTCTGGTTTGGGGGATGCTTTGCGAGGTTTGGAGGTCTTTGGTCGGGATGGAGGCTCGGCTGTCATTGGTCGCTCTATCTCTTCCGGCTGAAACAAGGAACAAGTTTATTTTAATAAATAGCTTTTATTAGAATCATATTTAATAGCTAGTCGCTAAGGCTGTAATATCCTAACGGTCATATAGCTTGAAATCCACGATCGTTTAATCAAACATTTTTAATTGGCCATTCATGGTATCGTCCTACGAGTTGCAAATGATATGCTTTGTTATTGATAAGTTTAATCAATATTATGATACGTATTTAAAAGCAATGATTCAAAATTGATCAATACCGTATTATCTATCATGATATAAACCGATAAAGATCAGAATTGTCGGCTCAGTGCTCGCTTTCTTAGAATTCAGACCGTGTTTAAAACCAGTTTGATTTCGATAATTCAAGTTGTTAGTAGATAGATACTGATGATACTTGCTTACTTAAAGAAGCATTTCTGAGTTATTAAAATGACGCGTAACTCTAGAAAACTCCTACAGTTTAATCGTGATTTTAACTCCTGAGAAAATTCTTGCTTTACGATGCTACTAAAGTACTCAGAACTTCTATCGAACTACATTTTTAAAGAATCTTCCAAAATATCAGCACGAATTTTTCTCAAAAAGTGACTTCCCAACGATTTTTTGTTTATTAATTTGAAAACAAACATTTTTTTTCGGATCGGTGATTAAATCGCCGCTCTGAATTCCGATTCAAGCGATCGATTGATCAGCTATTTTAACGTTCAAGCTTGTGAATACTATTAATAAGATACAAACAAGAACGTCACGCTTGAGATCTTAGATCACGTATAGCTACTTTGCAACAGTAACCTCAGCTGCAAACTTAACCGCAACCTAAACCGCAATCTAAACTGTAACTCAAACTGCAACTTAATAAACAGAAACATAAACTGTAACCTCAGCTGCAATCTAACTTCCAACTTGGTAATTATCTAAACTGCAACCTAAACTGCGATTGAATAGGAGGTACGACTAAGGTGTTCGCAGTGAGCACTTACAAGCTTACAGTTCTAAAGGCCCATATTTCTAGATAGTGCGGAAAGCACTGCTTTCAAAACCAGTTTTACTTTTTCACATTTTCGAGACTTATAAAATAAAAGCAGCATCATCTTTTTCACTAAAATCAGTGCATCATTTTTCACTAAAATCAGTGTATCATTTTTCACTAAAATCAATGCGGCAGTGTATATATATATTCCTGTATTTTCTAAAGATGCAGCTAAAGATGCGCCAGCAAGCAGCTCACAGCAAGTAGCAAGCAACAGCTCTAGAAGACCACACCACCACACTACTTCTGTTAGGTCGCTCACTGCCAATAGGCGGGCAATAGTGACGTCATTATCAGGGATTAGAATGGTGAGTTGATGACGCAGAAACGCCTAGTGTTCGAGCGTGACGCACGGCTGAGTCAGCAGCCAGTAAGCTATAGAGGTGGAGCGACCAATATAAAACGATTTGTAAAATTACAAAATTAATTGCAAAAAGTTTGCATATGTATTACGTAATTTATGTAATCCATGGATACAAATTTTCATGTACACATAATTTTCTGTAAACACTGGAGAGTCTCATGAGATTTTTAAAGTGCGGTATTTTGTATGATCAAAGTACACGAGACATTGAATTAAAGTGCGAAATGTGAGCCTAACCCTGTGAACTCAATGAAATTCCTTGCTGTACCTACGGTATGTTATTGAACTAGGAATCGAAGCTGATAGGTTCTGTATTTACCACTCAGATGGGAGTGTTTCTAGCCAATATTGATAACGTTGGACGGTCCGATTTGAAACAGAACAATTAAGGTAGAGTGCTTTTCATAAGGTCGATATAGACATTTCATTGTGTTTGGATTCCTACATAAAACGTACCTTGTCACTAAGGTCTATAGTCTCTCTGCTCTCTATGTGGAAGTCCACTCCCTCCTTCTCAATGCAGCCGATATCCGAGCATTGGTCATCCACCTCCTCAAACGTTATCTCCACGTCGTCATTGTTATCCAACTGAAACACAAGGATATGTAATTTCCTTGAATTGTTATCCAGCTACAACTCTAGGAAAGGTTTTATTGATAATTAAATTCTCCATAACTTTGGAACATTCTAGCATATATCCTCAGCATATATCATTCAGCCTTTCGTAAATGAGAACTCATCCAGTACCATCAAAGTAGATAATTTGCTCAATTATATTCATCACGTCATCACCAGGCGGTTAAGATCGGGATAAACCCAAGATTCACAAGATATCTAGCTCTTCCACCTCGACAGTGATGACGTCACCCTTGAACTTCATCTTCTTCTTTCTCCTTTTCAAAGCCTTCTTCCTCAACTTCTCCAAGTTCTCTTTCTGTGGGGGAATAGTTCGGGTGATATTCCAAAGATTCAGCGTAATAATTTGAGTTAATAATGCTCCAATTGTTTAATAATGCTCCAATTCAGAGTTTATTCCATACTATCAAACGCAATTTACACATTTATACTTCACTTTTATATTATGGGTTGGTACTTGATAGATACCATGAGTCGCTCAGCACTTCAGATTGAAACCAAGTATATCGATAGAATATTTCGAAAGCAAATAACTTCATGGTAGGAAGGATTTCTAGAAATTTACATCTTCAAGGATAGGATGGATTTCCCGAAATACCTAGGTATGGGCCTAAAATCTCAGGTATAGCCACAAAAACGCGCAGAAATAAGCTACAAAACTTCAGAAATAGGCTACAAACCTCAAAAACAGCTTACAAACCTCAAAAACAGCTTACAAACCTTAGAAACAGGCTACAACCCGCAGAAATAGGCTTCGCCGAAAAGAACTAGGCTACGCACCTCAAGAACACCTAAGCTACGCACCTCAGAAAAGACCATCTTGTTCTTTATGCACTTCTCCTCCCAATCCAAGTTCTGTAACTTCCTCAGCAGCTGATCCTCACACTGGAACCTGGTGTGAGGCAAGCACAATTAAAACAGACAATCATAAAAACGGACTTTAGTCAAAATTTTACAGTCAATTTGCAATTAGTTTTTTACTTAACCGGGGTTTTTTACTTGAGTGTAACGTGTCCTAAGTGTACCCCTAAGTGTACTTAGAACTTACTCAGGCTGTTCCTCCTTCAGTTTCCTGTATCTCTTGCCAGCGAAGTGGCGCATCTTCATGTAGTCGTTCTGTCCCAGACTCTTGGAGGACGGCTTAGGTGGCTGGTGGCTCCATCGTGGACATTATCCGCGCCCTCCTGCAACGATTGAGGTTTGATTATCTGCTAACATTATTAACTGCCCTCCTACTGTTTAAATAACAATTACTGGTCACCATTTTTCAACAAATCCGGTTACGGTGGCTGAAAACGCCCGGTTAGCCGGTATTTCGGTTTCGGTTCGGTTAACCGGTCGTTTCCTACCTCCTGCAACGTTTGATAAATTTATATTGATGGAGAGAAGGGGAATATGGGTAATTTCTCTAACAAATTAACTGAAAACGCCCTCGCAAGCGGTATCTCGTCCAGTTTTAGCAGGTTCCGATTTCAGTGAACAGGTGAACGACAGGTTTTGAACTAGTTTACGACATGTTGAAATACTTATTAGTGGCATGACCAGTGAAATTTAAACTGAAAAAATTAATTGACAGTCAAAATCATTTTCATTGACAGTCAAATTATGAATGAAATTTGGAGCCACACATCACAGGTTACTGAAAAGCGATTTAAACATACGGATTTTGGAAAATATTAACTTTTCGAAGGTGTAGCTGAATCAAAACAAAATATGATTCGTTTTATATTCCAACCTATTAAAGCAAACTGAGACGACAAGGCGTCAATTAAAAATTTTAACGTGTGGCATAAAACTCAGCGACAGCTGATCATAAATTCGCAGCTATAAGAAGAGAAGTCATAATCTCATCCACCATTCAATCAATGTTCTGATCAACACTTTGCGACTTGTGTTCAAAGGCTTGTCTGAGTATTTCTCATCAAAACTTGTTTCTTGGCCAGAGTTTCTCTCTGAGTACCTATTTCATATCTAATCTATTGAAGTTGTTCCTTACCCCTAATTTTTCTGAATATTAATTCATGTATCTCAGAATCTTGAAGATCAACATGGCTGATCCTATCACACCCCCACTAAAACTACCAGAGAAATACTTCGACGCTAAAGAACATTGCAATGTTGAGCTACTCCTAAAAGATGGCTCTAAAATCCGGGTCAACTCACTGGTACTGGCCGCTAACAGTCCTTACTTGGAAGACTTGGTAGAAAAGAAAGGACTTAAAACTATTGAGATGGAAGAATACAATATAGACGTGGTAAGGATGTTCTTCAAAGCTCTTTATACCGGTGAATTTAAGGAAATGACTGAGGATACCTTCAGTGAAATTAGCAAGCTGTCTTTCACATTTCAAGTAGACTGGATGAAAGGAGTTTGTTTGGCGTACTACACTGGGCTTCTCAACACCAACCAAGACAAGTTTTTACTTGAAGTAGCCATAACTGCTAAGACCTATGATAAGGAGGGAAAGTACTTAGATATTCTGGCTGCAAAGAAGACAAGTCAAGTCACAAATCAAGACATTGAAGAAGCGGAACGGATGCTATCAGATATGAAGATTCTTTCAATGGACCAACTGGATTTCATTATACGTCTTGCCAACAAATGTGAGCGTGTGATTGTCAATTGTATCTATCGTAAAAGGTTTAACATTAAAAATGAATATGGAGTAGTATTGGTAGAGCAAACCACGAAATACCTTGCTTGTGTAGAGAAAATGGATGCTAAAATCAGATATGTTCTAACCAATCTATATTTCATGGACATGGTAACTAATTTCAGAACTTTACAGCAGATGTATGGGATCAATCAGGGATATAACAATAATCGTGGATATAATAGGAATGAACATACGCATATCAATGCACATGATCCATTCAAGGTTGCAGCATCCACATTCTTCCAGAACTTGCTGGAACTTGAAGAAATTTCAAATGACGATCTGAAGCTTACTTCCAAACAATTTATGAGTTTTTCAAACAGACTGATACATTAAAATTATGAAAAAGAAAACCAAAAATATGCATTAATATTTTAAGGACAGGAAATCTATTTGTTTAATCTTGCTATATAGTGTAATGACTTATGCATGATCGGTTAAGCAGTTAAGATGATCATCAAAATTTGATTTTAGAATTATAATATTTGGTTGTTTTGAAATTTATTCTAGCATGATATTGATTAGTTCTATAGTCTGACTTTGTGACCTTTTAACAGCATAACCATTAATGTTTCGCCCCAAAAGTGTCCCTCCCTTTGTCTAACGTCTTACTATTAATAACAGTACCTGTTCATTGCAGTAGAGGCAGACTTTGGCCGGCATTTCTCATTGACAACCTCCACACTGTCACTTGGCTTCACCTGCATATTCATTGTATTATACAGTTGCATGCTGCCATATTATACCAACCAGCACTTAGATAATGGTGCGGCGAGCTTCATTTTAAGTGTAGTGCACAATTGAATTCAACTGATTGCTTTATTGGGACACAATAATGATACATGATTCAAACATAAATATTCAAAAAACTGCGAAATAGCTGCACAGTGGAATAATTCAACTAAAAACCAAATTATAGATGGAAGGAATATAAAAAGTAAATCAGTCCCATAAAGCTACATTTCTAATGTTCACAGTTCGTATATTTAGCCTTTGCTTAAGTATAAGTTCACATTATCCCAGTCCAAATTATCCCTGTCCCCAGACGACACCAAGAGCTCTATCTCAGATCATGGACTTGCACCACAATAATCATTACAGTCGTACTTTGGCGATAGATATTGAGTGTTAACCATGTCACAGTTGAGCTGGCAAATAAGCCACAGAAGCTGGTGATCAGATTTGCCACCCTTAGTTGCATCACTTTCCTCTTCAACCACACTGTTGTCTTCTATTGTGTTGACAGGCGATGTGGTAGCAAGGGGTATCATCATCATCAGTAGAATTAATGTTGACAACATGATCAATGACAAGTTTGCAATGCTAGGGGATGTGTTGTGGTGTAATGCCAAGTGTTGCTAGATTATACTCGAGTTTATAAAAGGTATGTAAAATTATTGAGCAATAATTTATACATAACCAATTTCCTTTAGATTGATTGGAATATTGACAAGATAACAATCTCACATTTATCTACTACTAAACGGGGGTGGATCTACAAGAGATCCAATCAGAGTTGGACCCCTGCTCGAGGTCCCGGTTGTAGCTACTGTGGATGGGAACAACCTCCCCAGGAGGACCATTTATCAGAGTATCAGATACCTAAATCACAAAACACAAACAGAGTAATAGGACTCCATGAATAAAACAAAACATCAGTTGAATAATTGTAAGAGCTGCAGCCAAGGTACCACAGAATAAGTTAGCTGAAATAGTCCACTATATATACCTACATTAAATATTCTAAACTAGCATTTTAGTAGCAAGTGCAAACATGGGAAATTTTTTATCCAATGGTATTGAATTTCTTCACAGTATATTGATAAGAAGGTAGGAAAAGTGGAAAGGTTCAACCAATGATTAAACAGTAATTGCTTCAATTCAGGTGAAATATTACATTGAGTATTCCAACAGCTCTTTCCCTCTCAATAGTAATGGTCTTTTACTTCTTACAGAATATAATATTCATCAATACAAAGCTATACAAACCTTAGCAGTGCGAGGTCTCCTTGAATTTGAAGGGAAAGAGGGAGTGGCAGAATTAGGCTGCTGACCTGGAGTAGAATAATGAGTAAAATATCAAATTAGCATTAAGAAAGGAAAAAGTTTGCAAGCAACTAGGCTTTTATTTGTAGAAATCATATTTTAATGAAAGATTATCAAGATTGCTGGATAGACAGGAAGTTAATGGAAAGCTGTAGTGTGACTATGATAATGTGTATTTCTGGTTATCTACCTGTAGTGGGAGAAGCATTGGATTGATTGTCAAGGCAACTGTGATGATGGCGGTGAAGCATTACTGGAGACTGATCTGCAAAACCTTTTGCCTTTAACCAAGCCTGTAAGATTCTTATGTTTATTTAAACACAATCACATTTTGATACCCTGTTAGGCTCCTCTATGATTTTGTAACACATAAACCAGAAAATTGGACATCACAGAACTAAAAACTTATATTATAAACCTTAAATCG
The DNA here is from genome assembly GCA_011033025.1 of Beroe forskalii. Lineage (NCBI taxonomy): Eukaryota > Metazoa > Ctenophora > Nuda > Beroida > Beroidae > Beroe > Beroe forskalii. The sequence goes on along the minus strand of WFMF01000527.1, from coordinate 1,165 downwards.
ATCTTCAGCTGCTTTCTTCTTTTCTTCCATTTGCTTATCATATTCAAGTTGTAGTTTCCTTTCTGCTCTTGAAACAGCTCTTTCTGAATACAGGGTAAACAAAAACAAAAGTTTATTTAATCATATATTGAGGCATTCAGTGACAAAACTCATTAAATAATGGATCAAACTTGTTGACATTGATGCCATGATTATAAAAGTGTAGACAGTGGATTATTCCTTTAAGCACCAACCAATTTTAAGTTTATCTCTCTGTTCCTTCATTTTCATAGCAAGCCATTTCTGCATGTTATAAGAGTTTTTGTCTCTGTATGGGGATCCAGGAGTCCAAAAGGAAGGGCATTTTGCATAATTTGCAGGGTTATCTTTGAGATTTTTATCCTGAATTGGAACAAGGTTCAATCTGTACTTTATTGACAATAATTTAATTTCAATCAAACATACCATCTTTCAATTCCCATTTTGAATCTTCTTTGAAATAGTGAATTGATTAATTCCTTCATCTAATACACTCCTATATATCATCAATTAAAGAATGAATCCTTTAAAATATAATTATCCTTTGAAATAGTGGAATAACCTTAGAAAATATCTGTGTAGGTAAGTACATTTAACATTTAATGAATTGACTTACTGCAAATGTGAAAGTGACTTTAGTAGGATGATGGAAACATGTTTGATCTCTAGCAAGCATTTTATCTCAGGCTTTTCTTACTTTTCATGAGGTTTCTGTGGACTTTCTTAGCTATTCATAGTGGCTCATCCTCAATTCAGACACAATTCTTATTGTTAAAAAAGCTGTTTTCACAACCACTGTTAATTAATATACTTTTTATTGCAGTAACAAAAAGGGGGGTGGGGGTTAATAGTAAAAAAAGTTTGAACACGAAGAGTAAACAGATAAGAGTTCTTGTGATGACTCTGCCAGATGATGGATTGATGGACTTCTGGTTATAATCAGAAATGACTGTCTTTGTTCTACGAAGAAGAAGAAGAAGTTGTTTTGAATGGAAGACAAGTACTGGAAAACAGTTTCAAAAATTCAAATGAACATGCTGATGAGTGAGGATTTAGCAATCATAATCATAAAGTGCAACAGGGGTGTTGCCATTTCTGAGAATGGTGTCTGGAATTTCCACAAAACTGGCTTTTGTTCATGCATGAT
>WFMF01000526.1:86730-115547 GCA_011033025.1 Beroe forskalii | reverse complement strand
AGATAACACTAATATGCACCATTTAACTCATTGAAAACATTCATAAATAAACTGAATATGTAAAAACAGCTCAGTGAAAAAACTTTGATAATAAGTTAAGAGTGTGAAATCACTGTGATTATAAGTTAAGAGCATGAAATCACAAGAACTAAAAAACTGACAATAAAGATTTATCATAAAATATAGTATAATTAACTTATATTTAACTTGATTTAAAACTTGATTTAACTTGATTTAACTTGATTTAACTTGATTTAACTTGATTTAAAATATAGTATAATTAACTTATATTTAACTTGATTTAAAAATGCTGGTGACATACTGTCAACAGCAAACGTGAATTAAGTCAATGGATTCTACTGACAGTTTCTACTGACAGTTTCAAGATTATAAAAATCTCTTCTTAGGGAACTCCATATAGTGCAACACAACATTCTGAAATTAATGTTTGAAAGTATGAAAATCAATATTAAATGTTAAAACACAAAAACACAACAATATATAAATGAACCCATGGTAAAAACCTAAGATTGAACTCCCTAAAAAGCAAAAAAATAACTACCTTATTGGCCTTTATTTAACCGGCCCTTAAGGACAAAAATGACTTCGACATTTTTGTCCAAAGGGCCGGTTAAAAAAAAGGCCGGTTAAAGTGGGGCCGGTCAAATTAAAGGCCAGTCAATTTAGGTCAAATGAAACTTTTATGACTTGCCTTTTATTCTCGTGATCAACGTCATTATATAACACGATAATGACCTAAATCATCATATAAGATCAGGATTTGGGTCTTTTGGTGCAATTTATTAAGTATAAATGGGTTTTAATGGCCATTTTAGAGCAAAATATCCTTGGTATGGTGACCACTAGAAAAATTTTTGTCCAAGGGGCCGGCTAAAACGGTTCAAAATTGATTCGATTTTTGTCCATAGGGCCGGTTAAAAAAGGGCCGGTTAAAAAAAGGCCGGCTAAATAAAGGCCAATAAGGTATTCTACAAATGCACCTACAGAACAATTCATGAAAAATAATATTCATAGTAACATTTGTGTGTGCTTTTACATTAAACCTGATTTTTTATCGGCCTAAGTTGGGCATGTGTCCTTTGCCCTAACCAACGCCTTGCCAGGCGTTGCCTGGCCCCCTCGCGCGCGCGCCCCAATTCGCAGGGCAACATCTGGCAAACCAGCGCCCTGGTTTCGCGCACGGTGTGCGCGGCGCGGCATTCGGCAAGCCGCTAAACCCCTCGCGACACCCCTGGTTAGGAAAATCAGCTTTCCTAAGCCCGCAGAGGTGTGTGTCAAAACGACCAACTGTTAGTGAGAAATAGGGCCCTGGTTTATTTAGCGGCTAGGCTTGCCGCGCACTCCGTGCGCGAAACCAGGGCGCTGGTTAGGGCAACGAAACGACAAGGCGCGACGCGCGCGCGCGTAAAACTAGGGATCTGGTTAGAGCGCGCGCGTTACGCTGCTGTAACAGCGTTACGCTGCTGTCATGTAACAGCGTTACGCTGCTGTAACAGCGTTACGCTGCTGTAACAGCGTTACGCTGCACTGTAACAGCGTTACGCTGCTGTAACAGCGTTACGCTGCTGTAACAGCGTTACGCTGCTGTAACAGCGTTACGCTGCTGTAACAGCGTTACGCTGCTGTAACAGCGTTACGCTGCTGTAACAGCGTTACGCTGCTGTAACAGCGTTACGCTGCTGTAACAGCGTTACCCTGCTGTAACAGCGTTACCCTGCTGTAACAGCGTTACGCTGCTGTAACAGGCAGCGTTTCGCTGCTGTAACAGCGTTACGCTGCTGTAACAGCGTTATGCTGCTGTAACAGCGTTATGCTGCTGTAACAGCGTTACGCTGCTGTAACAGCGTTACGCTGCTGTAACAGCGTTACGCTGCTGTAACAGCGTTATGCTGCTGTAACAGCTTTACGCTGCTGTAACAGCGTTACGCTGCTGTAACAGCATTACGCTGCTGTAACAGCGTTACGCTGCTGTAACAGCGTTACGCTGCTGTAACAGCGTTACGCTGCTGTAACAGCGTTACGCTGCTGTAACAGCGTTACGCTGCTGTAACAGCGTTACGCTGCTGTAACAGCGTTACGCTGCTGTAACAGCGTTACGCTGCTGTGACAGCGTTACGCTGCTGTAACAGCGTTACGCTGCTGTAACAGCATTACGTTGCTGTAACAGCGTTACGCTGCTGTAACAGCATTACGTTGCTGTAACAGCGTTACGCTGCTGTAACAGCGTTACGCTGCTGTAACAGCGTTACGCTGCTGTAACAGCGTTACGCTGCTGTAACAGCGTTACGCTGCTGTAACAGCGTTACGTTGCTGTAACAGCGTTACGCTGCTGTAACAGCGTTACGCTGCTGTAACAGCGTTACGCTGCTGTAACAGCGTTACGCTGCTGTAACAGCGTTACGCTGCTGTAACAGCGTTACGCTGCTGTAACAGCGTTACGCTGCTGTAACAGGGTTACGCTGCTGTAACAGCCATACGCTGCTGTAACAGCGTTACGCTGCTGTAACAGCGTTACGCTGCTGCAACAGCATTATGCTGCTGTAACAGCGCATCTAGCACTTTAAGGGATAGGATTTGTTAGGTTTAGGGTAATTGGATTAAGGTTATGGCAATAGTTAGGATCAGGCCTCGGTTTAGGCGTAGCATTGAGGTTTTGATCTGTGACGTCACTCAGCTAGAATTATATGGGACACATTCCCATACTGGTCAATGGAAGAGTCAAGACACCACAGCACAGAAAAACAGTATTTTCTACACAATATTAAAATATCAGTGGTCACCTTATCATAATCCATACACAATATCATAAAATTTAAAAACAAATTCAGACATCGAACAACAATTACTTATAGTTATACTATTACTAAAATTAAGAACAAGATACAAATTACAAAATCATTTAATGCATAACACAATAACAAAAGTATCGCGAGTGAGAGAATTATTAAATAAGGGGCCATCCAGAAATGAGCTCATCACTTGGGTATGTATGTACGTTTTGGAAATGATGAGGTAGTGATGAGGTAGTATGTATGTAGGTTTGCAAAATGATGAACTCATCACTTAGAGGCGAAATTTTTACTTCAACCACTCGTTGTTAAATTGGACCAATGTTGGACCAGAGTTTAGAATTTAAATTGCAGTAGTGACGTCACTTCAGCCTTTCATATTGAATGAGTGACGTAGCTTAAATCTTGAATTGATGAGATGAGGTAGGGGTATGCATGTATCTTTCCCAAATGATGAGGTAGTGATGAGGTAGTCTGTATGTATGTTCAAAACAGGGCGAATTTTGATGAGCTCATTTCTGAATCATTCTAAAATTTTGGAGTCTCTGCAACACCGTGTATTCACCTGATTAGATCAGGATCACGTACGCACAATGACAAATGATGTTCGTGTGGAAATTTCAGAAGGCGTAATTCTCAGAATCCGCGAAATCTACGATGCAAATAAATTAGAAACAGTTTGATAAATTAAAAACACTAAAAACAGATTGAGCTGGGTTAGTTAAATCAAAATTTCATGAATACATAAGAACAAGAAACGGATAAAAACTGGTTGGGTACAAACGAATAAGATTAAAAACTCACAATAATAATTTAATAAAAAGCTCTGAAAGATCGATTGATTTTAATTTTATTTTGATGTAGAAACTAAAAATTGAAAATGTAGAGTCAGCTCTCGCTTGGCTTCTTTGGTTTCCTGTACGTCAAAGCTTCTATCAAAGCAACTGGTTGCTCCACAGTAACGTAAAGCAGGGTGGCAGCGAGATAAGACATCATCAGGCCCCCCAAATAGATAATTGCCTAGAGATAGTGGACTTAAATAATACTGAATCAAATCTTTTTAGGGACATGGTAATCTCATTTGTGACCCAGACCATGAAGATGAAAATAGGTATCAATAATCAATTCAGTGAGGCTAAAAACTATAAAAGTGAGATGAAAACTGGAAAGTGGTGTCCCAACCTAGTTCATGCCACGTAACACCGAGGTCAGAGGTGTTACGCGGCGTATTGCGCTTTTCGAATGGTGAGATTCGGGACACCATGACCTCGGTAACTTGCCATTTGGTAGTCTGGCGTAACGTAGAATCCCTGGCGTGTTTGGTAAAGGAGCATGTTGAGCAAGCCCAGGTGGAGGAGGTAGACGGAGTAAGTGAGTCTGGAGAGGGGCAGCCACCCCCTCCAGCCCAGCAGCGTGTTCAGGAAGCCACCCAAGCCGCACTGGCACAGGAGGATCTGCAGTGTGAGCGCCACCGCCCACCCCACACGCGCTGCCATTTGGTAGCTGATACTGTCCAACATACTCGGCTCCACGTGATCTAAAGTGTTTAACTTTAAAATGATTTCATAAAGTCATAAAACTGGGGAGCCCGAGTTTAGAATGGGTGGGATCTAGTTAACAAGTTAGGTTTGGGAGCCCAAGTTAGTTTCGGGCAGTCAAAGTTATTTTACTTCAAGGGGAGCCTATGTTACTTCATGGCTTTACATGACAGTTATTAGCTACTTAGATTAAGGGGGGGGGGGCACCCCTGATGATTTGGAAACACAAATTCGAGGCCGAAAAAGTTGGGGCAGGAGCAAACTTCCCTATGTACAGGGTATGACTATGAGTACATTACCTATGTTAATGTATGAGGTATGAGTATACGTACCTATATTAGCTTTGATAAGATCGTCGTGCAAGCCGAACACCACCGCGTACTGAACAGCAGCAGTTGCCATCCAAACAGGAGTTGCTATGACAACCCGCTTCCACTGGGAAAGTTAATGTTTTAGTAATCATTACTGTGAATAATAGCTTAAAGCACTATCACAAATTATTGCGAACCTAAAAGCACCCTCAAATGAGTTAACATACTTACATACTAAGAACATGCTTAGAGTATGCGGTCACCACTTTCCTGTAACGGCTTGATAACTAGAAGTAAAAGCACTGATCTATGACTAAACTTATGGTCGATGACTGAACTTATGGGAAATTAATCTGGGTCCAGAATAACAGTCGAATGAAAGCTGGTGGTATTAGGACTGCTTACCAGAGGTAGCCGGGAGACAGCAGCAGTGAGTTGTGGGCCGTGTTTCCAGTAGAACCACCCTCCCAGGATACCCACCAGATAGGGTGTCACCCGTATATACGGCTTGTTGTACACTTCGTGGAAATCTCCCCAGATATTCGTGCTGAGATTACAGCCCGTTGTTAGTCAAAGAGATCCACATCTTGAGGGATGCAAAATATGGGGAGTTTTGAATAATTATTCCTAAAAGATAGACCCTTCCATCCTTTTACTTTCCATCGGTCATGTGGAATTGAGCGAAAAATGGTAAAATATGCTATACTTTGGTAAAGATTAAAGGGTCTGTTATAATAAGGGCCGATAAAGGGTCTTATGAAAGTATACCAATGACCCCCTGCTGACCCCCTACTGACCCCCAGCTGACCCCCTACTGACCCCCTGCTGACCCCCTACTGACCCCCTACTGACCCCCTGGTGAACCCCTACTGACCCCCTGGTGAACCCCTACTGACCCCCTACTGACCCCCTGCTGACCCCTATTGACCCCCCTGCTGACCCCCTACTGACCCCCCTGGTGAACCCTGGTGACCCCTGGTGACCCCTGGTGAACCCCTACTGACCCCTACTGACCCCCTACTGACCACTTCCTGATCATAATTCTAACATATATCATGAATGTTTTAAACGCATTTAAAATAGCACTCAGCCTTATAATGACGCTTTATTGGTCAATTGCCACTCGATCAAGGCACCCTAAACGCGTGCTCAAAACATAAACGAGTCAGTTATATTTTTCATGTTCGTTATGTTATTCTGTTATTCAAGTCAGTCAAATAAGTCAGGACAGTCACGTTAGTCAAGTTATTCAAGTCATTCAAGTCAGTTCTGTCAGTCAGGTCAGTCAGGTCGGTCAAGTTGGTCAAGTTGGTCAAGTTAGTCAAGCCAAATTAGTCAAGCCACTCAAGTCAAGTTACTTTGATCAAGTCATGTCATGTCAGTCATGTCAGTCATGTCAGTCATGTCAGTCATGTCAGTCATGTCAGTCATGTCAGTCATGTCAGTCATGTCAGTCATGTCAGTCATGTCAGTCATGTCAGTCATGTCAGTCATGTCAGTCATGTCAGTCATGTCAGTCATGTCAGTCATGTCAGTCATGTCAGTCATGTCAGTCATGTCAGTCATGTCAGTCATGTCAGTCATGTCAGTCATGTCAGTCATGTCAGTCATGTCAGTCATGTCAGTCATGTCAGTCATGTCAGTCATGTCAGTCATGTCAGTCATGTCAGTCATGTCAGTCATGTCAGTCATGTCAGTCAAGTGAAGTTAGTTCGATTAAGTTATTCAAGTCAGCCAGGTCAGCCATACGGTAAAGTCAGACAAGTCAATCATATCGGTCGGGTCAGTCCTGGCCCTGTCGTTCAAGACAGTCAAAAAGGTCAAGTAAGTCAATTCATTCAAGTTATTCAAGTATGTCAACTGAGTCAAGTTAAGCTACTCATCCACTGGTGAACCCCCTACTGACCCCCTGCTGACCACCTGCTGACCCCCTACTGACCCCCTGCTGACCCCCTACTGACCCCCTGCTGACCCCTACTGACCCCCTACTGACCCCCTGCTGACCCCCTACTGATCGAGTGGCAATTGACCAATAAAGCGTCATTATAAGGCTGAGTGCTATTTTAAATGCGTTTAATAAAACATTCATGATATATGTTAGAATTATGATCAGGAAGTGGTCAGTAGGGGGTCAGTAGGGGGTCAGTAGGGGTTCACCAGGGGGTCACCAGGGGTTCACCAGGGGGTCAGTAGGGGGTCAGCAGGGGGTCAATAGGGGGTCAGCAGGGGGTCAGTAGGGGGTCAGTAGGGGTTCACCAGGGGTCACCAGGGGTCAGTAGGGGTTCACCAGGGGTCAGTAGGGGGGTCAGTAGGGGTCAGCAGGGGGTAGGGGGTCAGCTGGGGGTCAGTAGGGGTTCACCAGGGGGTCACCAGGGGGTCAGTAGGGGTTCACCAGGGGGTCAGTAGGGGGTCAGTAGGGGGTCAGCAGGGGGTCAGTAGGGGGTCAGCTGGGGGTCAGTAGGGGGTCAGCAGGGGGTCATTGGTATACTTTCATACGACCCGATAAAGTACCAATGTGGTGTGGCATAATGTGGATTGTACTAACTCGGCATCAACACTAGGTCCCAGCTTGTAGTAGAAGGTGAGAGCTCCTGCTGTAGCCATGCTCAGCGCTATGGCAGCCATATTCCCAATTACACCTGAGAGTTGTAATACCTAATGTCACGTACCATGTGCTCATGTGTTATGTCAGAGAAGAGTGTTATTGGTTATCTAACATTGAACTTATGAGGAGTGTCAGGCTTAAACCCATCTACGAGTGACGCGGCTGGAGTAACAAAATGTGCTCTTCTCTGTGACATGCTGACTTGTAGGGGTCATGTTGTAAGTATTCCACCCTACAGCACGCATCGCTTCACATTATAATTATAGTACGGTCCCTTTCTCCGCGAACATTTCGATAATTCGAAATTCAAAATGACTGAAATTTTCTCACAAACACAGCAATTGCATATCAAGGCTACCCCAGCTTCAATTACCTGCAAGTGGACGCTTGTAGAGCAGCCAGATGAAGAGGGGAGCTATGATGAAGAACTGCATATCGTTGGCAAGATACCAGGTTTGTCCTATACACACATCCGTAGAAAGCACGGGATAGAAGTTGTTAATGTAGAGCAGGTTAGTCCACCAGTACTTCTCACACCGATCGTGGGACACTTCGCTCTTAGCACTGAAGGGACCCTCCGCCCACAGTCTGTACATGAAACCCTGAGGTGGAACTCATGAACCTTCCTTGGGAAGAGGTTTGTAGGTTTACTTATATCAATTAGGAATGGTTCCGATTCACAGAATCGGATATTTTCTAGAAGAGTAGAAACCAAACCCCGTTGTTGCATATTGACCGGAACGCACGGGTATATCTATTCAGTGCCGAAGGCTGAATTGATAATTGACACGATTAGTACATCGTCACAAACCCTACGATTTCATGTACGACCTACGTAGGGTACACAGACAAAAGCTGTAGAAGTTAAGTAAAGCTACCTGTAAGAGAATGACCATGGCATAAGGCACGGTGAGTCTGAAGTATCTGTGGACGTAGTACGCCACCCACTTTCCGGTGCTCATCCCCGCCTTGAGCTGTTTGAGGAGGAGGTACGCCACAAGCAGCCCGCTCAACGTGAAGAAGGAGTCCACTGAAGGCAAGCCATTGAATATGAGGGTGAAGTCTTGGCGCCTCATCAGCTCCAGGCTGTAAGAAGGCGTGGCATTGAAGTATGAGAAGACCATGTAGACATGACCTAGCACCACCCAGTTGATACTCAGCACTCTGATGCCGTTCAGGCACAGCAATTGTCCAGGCTTAGTCTCTGTGGAGGTGAGGACGGCCAAGGTCCGCTGCAGAGCGAAGCACTTCACAAAGATACCAAAGCCAGTAATGCAGCAAGTGGACCCGCCCTCCCCCGCAGAGTTAGCCTTGCTTTGGATGGACGCCGGACTTAGCTCCTCGTACTTGCTGCTGTCTACATTCTCCACTTCCTCGTGGTTAACCAGAACTTTCACTTCGTCAGGGGCGCGGTTGAAACTGCTTACTACCGGTTCCAAGCTGAACCACACCGAGCCTGAGTGAGTTAAATGGTGAGTACAGAGTGAGTTACAGAGTGAGTTACAGGGTGAGTTACAGGGTGAGTTACAGAGTGAGTCACAGGGTGAGTTACAGGGTGAGTTACAGGGTGAGTTACAGGGTGAGTTACAGGGAAAGTTACAGGGTGAGCTAAAGAGTGAGTTACAGGGTGAGTTACAGAGTGAGTTACAGGGTGAGTTACAGGGTGAGTTACAGGGTGAGTTACAGGGAAAGTTACAAGGCGAGTTACAGGGTGAGTTACAGGGTGAGTTACAGGGTGAGTTACAGGGTGAGTTACAGAGTGAGTTACAGGGTGAGCTAAAGAGTGAGTTACAGAGTGAGTTACAGGGTGAGTTACTGGGTGAGTTACAGAGTGAGTTACAGGGTGAGTTACAGAGTGAGTTACAGGATGAGTTTCAGGGTGAGTTACAGAGTGAGTTACAGGGTGAGTTACAGGGTGAGTTACAGGGTGAGTTACAGGGTGAGTTACAGAGTGAGTTACAGGGTGAGTTACAGGGTGAGTTACAGGGTGAGTTACAGGGTGAGTTACAGGGTGAGTTACAGAGTGAGTTACAGGGTGAGCTAAAGAGTGAGTTACAGGGTGAGTTACAGAGTGAGTTACAGGGTGAGTTACAGAGTGAGTTACTGGGTGAGTTACAGGGTGAGTTACAGGGTGAGTTACAGAGTGAGTTACAGAGTGAGTTACAGGGTGAGTTACAGAGTGAGTTACAGAGTGAGTTACAGAGTGAGTTACAGAGTGAGTTACAGGGTGAGTTACAGAGTGAGTTACAGGGTGAGTTACAGAGTGAGTTACAGGGTGAGTTACAGAGTGAGTTACAGGGTGAGTTACAGGGTGAGTTACAGGGTGAGTTACAGGGTGAGTTACAAGGCGAGTACAGGGCAGGTTATAGGTTGACTTTCAGGGTGATTACGAGCCACATGGAACATGATGCAATGTGGGACTAGAGAGAAGCAATAAGAGGGAAACAATAACTCGATCAATCACTTAACAGGAGTTTGAAAGGCCCCGAAAGAGGATTTAACAAAGGAGAAGGTAGAACTTGGACTCAGGAAGTTAATGAGAAGGCATAGCTGGAATTGGTCCAAAGGTACACGACGGCGGCTGAGCCCCATGGAAGTATGCACTGGCTTTGTGAGGGCGGAGACACTTAGGAACGGAGCTAATAACAACGAGCCAATTCCCAGAACGATACATCAAAATTATTGAAAAGATAGGACCTGCAGTACTTGTAAGGTCCTATCGTTTCAATAATTAAGAAGCGTGTGAAGTATGTTGTGTTTTCCCAGAACTGAGTGGGAAGTTAGGGAGAGGTAGTATGTCGATCTCAATATACCCCTTATCCTAATGAGGATAAGGGTATATTGAGATCGACATACTTTTTAATTTGTTTAATCTATTTATTAATACTACTTCATTCTACTTCATTTTATATTCGCAGATATCAAAAAATATTCATATTTGACCACAAAATAAAGTTTGTTCATAATCCAGTTAAATTCAACCCAGAAAATTGCTAGCCTTTTGGCTGAACAGCTATGCCTTCTCATTAACTTCCCGAGTCCAAGTTCTACCTTCTCCTTTGTTAAATCCTCTTTCGGGGCCTTTCAGACTCCTGTTAAGTGATTGAGCGAGTTATTGTTTCCCTCTCATTGCTTCTCTCTAGTCCCACATTGCATCATGTTCCATGTGGCTCCTAATTTCCCTGAAAGTCAACCTATAACCTGTACTCGCCTTGTAACTCACCATGTACTCACTCTTTTACTTACCCTGTAACTCACCCTGTAACTCACTCTGTAACTTACCCTGTAACTCACTCTGTAACTCACCCTGTAACTCACTCTGTAACTCACCCTTTACTTACTCTGTACTCACCCTTTACTTACTCTGTACTCATACTTTACTTACTCTGTACTCACCCTTTACTCACTCTGTAACTCCCCCTTTACTTACTCTGTACTCACCCTTTACTTACTCTGTACTCACCCTTTACTTACTCTGTACTCACCCTTTTAACTCACGCAGGCTCGGTGTGGTTCAGCTTGGAACCGGTAGTAAACAGTTTCAACCGCGCCCCTGACGAAGTGAAAGTTCTGGTTAACCACGAGGAAGTGGAAAATGTAGACAGTAGCAAGTACGAGGAGCTAAGTCCGGCGTCCATCCAAAGCAAGGCTAACTCTGCGGGGGAGGACGGGTCCACTTGCTGCATTACTGGCTTTGGTAACTTTGTGAAGTGCTTCGCTCTGCAGCGGACCTTGGCCGTCCTCACCTCCACAGAGACTAAGCCTGGACAATTGCTGTGTCTGAACGGCATCAGAGTGCTGAGTATCAACTGGGTGGTGCTAGGGCATGTCTACATGGTCTTCTCATACTTCAATGCCACGCCTTCTTACAGCTTGGAGCTGATGAGACGGCAAGACTTCACCCTCATATTCAATGGCTTGCCCTCAGTGGACTCCTTTTTCACTTTGAGCGGGTTGCTGGTGGCGTACCTCCTCCTCAAGCAACTCAAGGCGGGGATGAGCACCGCAAAGTGGGTGGCGTACTACGTCCACAGATACTTCAGACTCACCGTGCCTTACGCCATGGTCATTCTTTTACAGGTAGCTTTACTTAACTTCTACTGCTTTTGTCTGTGTACCCTTCGTAGGTCGTACATGAAATCGTAGGGTTTGTGGCGATGTATTAATCGTGTCAATTATCAATTCAGCCTTTGGCCTTCGGCACTGAATAAATATAATCCGTACATTCCGGTCGATATTCAAAAACGTTGTTTGGTTTCTACTTTTATAGAAAATATCCGATTCTGTGAATCGGAAACAATCCTAATTGCTTAATTGAAATATGAATTGTAAACCTACAAACCTCTTCCCAAGGAAGGTTCATGAGTTCCACCTCAGGGTTTCATGTACAGACTGTGGGCGGAGGGTCCCTTCAGTGCTAAGAGCGAAGTGTCTCATGAGCGGTGTGAGAAGTACTGGTGGACTAACCTGCTGTACATTAACAACTTCTATCCCGTGCTCTCTACGGACGTGTGTATAGGACAGACCTGGTATCTTGCCAACGATATGCAGTTCTTCATCATGGCTCCCCTCTTCATCTGGCTGCTCTACAAGCGTCCACTTGCAGGTCATTTAAGTTGAGGTAGCCTTGATATCCAATTGCTATGTTTGTGAGAAACTTTCAGCAATTTTGAATTTCAATTAATCGAAAGGTTGTCGGAGAAGCGACCGGTTTATAAGTATTGCGTGCGGGAGGGTTGGACTACTTGCTACATGGTCCCTACATGTCAGCATGTCACAGAGAATAGATATTTTGTTACTCCAGCCGCCTCACTCGTAGACGGGTTTAACCCTGACATTCCCCACAAGTTCAATGTCAGATAACCAATAACACTCTTCTCTGACATTACACATGGTGTGTGACATTAGGTTACTCTAAGACAACTTGCAGGTATCATTGGGAATGTGGCTGTCATAGCACTGAGCATGGCTACAGCAGGAGTCCTCACCTTCTACTACAAGCTGGGGCCTAGTGTTGATGCCGAGTTAGTACAATCCACATTGGTACTTTATCGGCCCTTATATAACAGACCCTTTAATCTTTATGCACTTGTCAATTTTGTTCCATAAGGCCGTTACCAAAGTATAGCATATTTTACCATTTTTCGCTCAATGCCACATGACTGATTTGTAAAAGGATGGAAGGGTCTATCTTTTAGGAAAAATTCAAAATTCACCATATTTTGGATCCCTCAAGATGTGGATCTCTTTGACTAACAACGGGCTGTAACCTCAGCACGAATATCTGGGATGATTTCCACGAAGTGTACAACAAGCCTTATATCCGGGTGACACCGTATCTGGTGGGCATCCTGGGAGGGTGGTTCTACTGGAAACACGGCCCACAACTCACTGCTGCTGTCTCCCGGCTACCTCTGGTAAGCAGTCCTAATACCAGCATCTATCATTCGACTGTTATTCTGGACCAAGATTAATTTCCCATACGTTCAGTCATAGACCATGAGTTTAGTCATAGATCAGTGCTTTTACTTTTAGTTATCAAGCGGTTACAGGAAAGTGGCGACCGCATGCATTAAGCATGTTCTAAGTATGTAAGTATGTTAACTTATTTGAGGGTGTGATAGGGCTTTTAACTATTATTTACTATAACGATTGCTAAAACATTAACTTTTCCAGTGGAAGCGGGTTGCCATAGCAACTCCTGTTTGGCTGGCAACTGCTGCTGTTCAGTACGCGGTGGTTTTCGGCTTGCACGACGATCTCATCAAAGCTAATATAGGTACGTACACGTGTAGTGTGTACTCATAGCCCATACATCGGTAATGTAATCACACCTCATACATAGGTACGTGTACTCATATCCTGTACATAGGGAAGTGTACTCATTCCCCAACTTTTTCGGCCTCGAATTTGTGTTTCCAAATCATCAGGGGTGCCCCCCCCCCCTTAAGCTAATAACTGTCATGTAAAGCCATGAACTAACTTGGGCTCCCCCATGTTAACGAGGGCCCACCCATTCAAAACTCGGGCTCCCTATACTCACTTGGGTTCCCCCATTCTAATTACTCTCTTCCCTTCTAGTTCCTATCGCATACGTGAGAGTTGATTAAAGAAATTACGTTGTGCAGTCACAGTTCCCTTTAGCCCTCTCGTGAGAGATTGCTTTTACCAGTTTTATAAAATCATTTTGAAATTAAACAGGATTTAACCCACTTCAGATCACGTGGAGCCGAGTATGTTGGACAGTATCAGCTACCAGATGGCGGCGCGTGTGGGGTGGGCGGTGGCGCTCACACTCCAGATCCTCCTGTGCCAGTGCGGCTTGGGCGGCTTCCTGAACACTCTGCTGGGCTGGAGGGGGTGGCTGCCCCTCTCCAGACTCACTTACCCCGTCTACCTCCTCCACCTGGGCTTGCTCAACATGCTCCTTTACCAAACACGCCAGGGATTCTACGTTACGCCAGACTACCAAATGGCAAGTTGCCGTGGTCATGGTGTCCCGAATTCCACCATTCGAAAAGCACATTACGCCGCGTAACACCTCTAACCTCGGTGTTACGCGGAGTCGCGGCGTGACTAGGTTGGCCCGGGACACCACTTTTCATCTCACTTTTATAGTTTTTTGTGTTTTTTATCTCACTGAATTCATTAATGATACCTATGTCCTATTTCCATCTTCATGGTCTGGGTCACAAATGAGAGTACCATGGCCCTAAAAAGATTTGATTAAGTGTTATTTAAGTCCACTATCTCTAGGCAATCATCTATTTGGGGGGCCTGATGATGTCTTATCTCGCTGCCACCCTGCTATACGTTACTGTGGAGCAACCAGTTGCTTTGATAGAAGCTTTGACGTACAGGAAACCAAAGTAGCCGAACTACAGCTGACTCTACATTTTCAATTTTCTACCAAATAAAATCAAAATCAACCAATCTTTCAGAGCTTTTTATTACTGTGAGTTTTTAATCTTATTCGTTTGTACCCAACCAGTTTTTATCCATATCTTGTTCTTATGTATTCACCAAATTTTGATTTAACTAACCCAGCTCAAACTGTTTTAAGTTTTTTTAATTTATCAAGCCGTTTTTAATTTATTTGCATCGTAGTTGTCGCGAATTCTGAGAATTACGCCTTCCGAAATTTCCACACGACCATCATTTGTCATTGTGTGTACGTGATCCTGATCTAATCAGGTGAATACATGGTGTTGCAAGACTCTGAAATTTTAGAATGATGCAGAAATGAGCTCATCAAAATTTGTCCTGTTTTGAACATACATACAGACTACTTCATCAATACCTCATCGTTTGGAGAGATACATACCCCAACCTCATCTCATCATTTCAAGATTTACGCTACGTCACTCATTCAATATGAAAGGCTGAAGTGACGTCACTACTGCAATTTTAATTCTAAACTTTGGTCCAACATTGGTCCAATTTTACAACGAGTGGTTGAAGTAAAAATTTCGCCTCTAAGTGATGAGCTCATCATTTTGCATACATACATACTACCTCATCACTACCTCATTTAATAATTCCCTTACTCGCGACATCTTTGTTATTGTGTTATGCATTATTGTGTTATGCATTAAATGATTTTGTAATTTGTTTCTTGTTCTTAATTTTAATAATAGTATAAGTAATTATTGTTGATGTTCGATGTCTGAATTTGTTTTTAAATTTGATGATATTGTGATATGGATTATGATAAGGTGACCACTGATATTTTAATATTGTGTAGAAAATACTGTTTTTCTGTGCTGTGGTGTCTTGACTCTTCTAATGACCAGTATGTGTCCCATATAATTCTAGCTGAGTGACGTCACAGATCAAAACCTCAATGCTACGCCTAAACCGAGGCCTAATCCTAACTATTTAATTCACCATAACGTTAATCCAATTACCCTAAACCCAACAAACTTATCCCCAGTGTTAGATGCGCTGTTACAGCAAGCGAATTTCTGTTTACAGCAGGGGTAACGTTGTTACAGCAGCGTAACGGGGTAAAGCAGCGAAGCTGTTAAAGCAGCGGGAAGTTGTTACAGCAGCGTAATGCTACAGCAGCGTAACGCTGTTACAGCAGCGTAACGCTGTTACAGCAGCGTAACGGTTACAGCAGCGGTAAGTTGTTACAGCAGCGTAACCCCTTTGGGAGCGTAACGCCAGCCACAGCAGCGTAAGGTTACAGCGGGGTAACGGGTGTTAAAGAAAAGGGAACGCCGTTTCAGCAGCGTAACGCTGTTACAGCAGCGTAACGTTGACAGCGTAACCGCCATTAAACAGCGTAATTTTTAAAAGGCAGCAGGTAACGGTTAAACAGCGTAAGCCGACTGCAGCGTAACCCCTGTTACAGCAGCGTAACGCTGGGGGTCGATCATTTTTTGTCATTTTTTTGTTTTTTGTTATAAATGTTGTTTTCTGAAAAACAACAAAACAAAAAACAAATAAAACAAAAACAAAAAATACAAAAAATACAAAAAAACATAAAAACAAAAAAACAAAAAACAAAAAAAACAAAAAGTTACAAAAAACATAAAAAAACAAAAACAAAAAAAAAAAAAGTTACAAAAATAAAACAAAAAAAACAAAAAAACAAAAATACAATAAAATACAAAAAATACAAAAACAAAAACATAAAAACCAAAAACATGAAACCAAAAAATACAAAATATGAAAGGGAATTTGGTTTGTGCCCATTTTGCTACAACAGTGTCGTCTTCAAAATCAAGTGAAACCACTCTAATAAAAGTATTTTGCGATAGAACGCTATTTTCCCTACTCTGAACATCTGTAACTCAGAGAGTTTTCGCCAGATTGTGTTTTACTTCGATACAGTATACACATTGCTTTTAGACCTAGAGATTTAGCAATAGAGGAGTTCTCAATTTAAGGCGATCGGTCGAAAATTTTTGTCGCAGGAGGCTTCTAAAATGTAACTGCCAAATGCTTGAAATTACGTTTAAGACCGAAACTTTAGAATGTAGCCCTATTCGGTGATACAATGACGAAGTGATAATGGTTTCTCAATGCCTCAATAAATAGGAATGAGAAATCTACGATGAAATTGTGAAGACGTAAGTTCACGTGGATGTTTTCTAGAAATTAGGGGATTTCAAGAAATTTATATTTGCATAGGTCATTCGACTTGATTACCTTGAAACAAGTTCAGATGCGATAGAAACACGTAAACTTGATGCCAGTTTCTGTATTTCAGCTGTTGAGTTCACGTCGATGAGTTGAAGGAATTGATAAGAAATACGTGACCAATGTTGTTTGTTCCGAGTTAGAATAAGGTTTGGTTATGTGGGCTCGAACTGACAAAATGAATGTGAAAATGGATTTTCCACACTCAATTCAGCAGAAGGTTACTACGCCAACCTTAATAACTTGATGTATCAATAGTATTATATTTACTCTTTTATTTGTTTTTTAATCTATTTTGTAATTTTTGTATTTTTGTATTTCATGTTTTTTGTTTTTGTTTTTTTGTATTTTTTGTTTTTAATGTTTTTTGTTTTGTTTTTTATGTTTTGTTTTTTGTTTTTTTGTTTTTTTTGTTTTGTATTTTTTGTTTTTTTTTGTTTTTTTTGTTTTTTTTTGTTTTTTTTTTGTTTTTTTGTTTTTTTTTTTTTTGTTAAGGTAAATGTGATTTTTTGAAAAAAACAAAAAACAAAAAAAACAAAAAAATATGTCGGCCACCCCCAACGCTGTTACAGCAGCGTAACGTTGTTACAGCAGCGTAACGTTGTTACAGCAGCGTAACGTTGCTACAGCAGCGTAATGCTGTTACAGCAGCGTAACGTTGCTACAGCAGCGTAACGTTGCTACAGCAGCGTAACGTTGCTACAGCAGCGTAACGTTGCTACAGCAGCGTAACGTTGCTACAGCAGCGTAACGCTGTTACAGCAGCGTAACGCTGTTACAGCAGCGTAACGCTGTTACAGCAGCGTAACGCTGTTACAGCAGCGTAACGATGTTACAGCAGCGTAACGCTGTTACAGCAGCGTAACGCTGTTACAGTAGCGTAACGCTGTTACAGCAGCGTAACGTTGTTACAGCAGCGTAAACGCTGTTACAGCAGCGTAAACGCTGTTACAGCAGCGTAAACGCTGTTACAGCAGCGTAACGCTGTTACAGCAGCGTAACGCTGTTACAGCAGCGTAACGTTGTTACAGCAGCGTAACGCTGTTACAGCAGCGTAACGCTGTTACAGCAGCGTAACACTGTTACAGCAGCGTAACGCTGTTACAGCAGCGTAACGCTGTTACAGCAGCGTAACGCTGTTACAGCAGCGTAACGCTGTTACAGCAGCGTAACGCTGTTACAGCAGCGTAACGCTGTTACAGCAGCGTAACGCTGTTACACTTACAGCAGCGTAACGCTGTTATGTGTTACACTTTACAGCTCAGCAGCGTAACGCTGTTACAGCAATTCAACACGGTTTTTTTGAAAAATGAAAAATAACTTTATATGTTGACGGCTTATGTTTGTAATTGTCTTCCCCTAACCAGGGGCGTCGCGAAACGCGCGCCCAAGCGCACGCGTTCAGAAAAGAATTTTTGGGCCCGCGCCCGCATAGGTGTGCGTTGCCTGACCCCTCGCGCGCGCAAGCCGCAACGACTCAAATCACAACGTACGCACCGCGCGATTGCTAAACACGTATACCCCTGTTATCGTTGCGCGGCGCGCTTCCTCAGATTCTCAGAAGCGCGCGCCGCGGCACGTACACACACCTATGCGGCCGCGGGATTAGGAAACCGCGCAATGATAACTGGGGCCGGGTTTAGCAAATCATGCAAAGAGAAGAAAACTGAAAAGCGCGCAACGCAAACAGGGATTGCCATCGACGCGGACGTTCGACGGACGTTGCCCGTCTATTTCCTCTGACATGGTTCCTAAGCCTGCATAGGTGTGCGTACGCGGTAGGCCGCGCTACCCTACGAGGAAGCGCGCCGCGCAACGCAGACAGGGATATACGTGTTTAGCAACTGACATGGGGTTGAAAAGGCGCAAAGTGACGTCCAAATGTGGAACGTTGCGCCGCGCGCGCGAGGGTAGGGTAACATCCTACAACATCGACGTTGCCTGAAAAAATATGGGGCATGCAACGTCTGGCAAATAACAGGGATATACGTGTTTAGCAACATGTGACAAATATGGAATCAAGTTGCTAAACACGTATATCCCTGTCTGCGTTGCGCCGCGCGCGTACACACACCTATGCGGGCTTAGGAAGGAATCAAGCGCTCACATCACTATTATCGCACTGTATCGACGGGCGATGTCCGTTCCTTTCCCGAAGTCGCAAAGTGACGTCCAAATGTGGAACGTTGCGCCGCGCGCGCGAGGGTAGGGTAACATCCTACGACGCACTGTATGAGTGCTGCTAAAAATATGAGTTTATGATAATATGCAATCATTAACCACAACTGTTGAGTTTTGTGTGAAATTTTTGTCAGATTTTAAAACACCTCGGTGTCCGGTGACTCCTTAAATGGATTTCAATTCCTGCCTGACCCTCTCGCTTCGGAAAACACTGTACACATACCAAAATTATGAGCACAGAGAAAAATCATGCCCCATCTTTTTAACCTCCCTAGATTTGACAATACGATTGTAAGGCATCTGCATCAACTTAGGCTGATCAAAAATCAGGTTTAATGTAAAAGTGCACACAAATGTCACTATGAATAATATTTTTTCATGAATTGTTTTGTATCAGTTAGCAAACAAAATTCCTCAGAAAAAATGGAGCCAGATTTTTTATTTAGGCCTCCTAAACTTTGTTAGCCCATTTGGGCCAAAAATTTGGTAAAAATATGTGTCAAATAGACTAATAAATCTTTGGGAGGTCCAAATCCAAAATCAAGATCCATTTGCTTATGAGGACATTTGTTTATGTAGTGACATTTGTGTGTGTTTTTATATTAAACCTGATTTTTGCAGGCTTCATCCCCAGCTTGCCCAATACTTCCTTACCTTGTCTGACAAGTCCTCACTCCCCTCCTCTGAAATACCGAACAACATGGAGTTCTTGTTCCGGTCTTTTCTTTGATGGTTGACTTGACAGCGCTTTTTAACTTCTCTGTGCTGAACTGAGCAACTGATTCACTTGACCTCACAGCTTCACTGTTTGTCTTGATTTCAGCTTTAACTGTTTCTAAAACTGACTCTGTCACAGTGCTCTGCGCTGAAGCTAGAAGTTTGTCCTTGTGCATGATCAGGTCACGTAATGATCAGGTCTGAGCAATGACCACCTTTTTTGACTTCACTAGGTCAGATTTCAAGGTACTTAGCTCTGTCCTCAGTAGTCTCAGGCTTTTATTTTGCAGCTGAACAAAGGCAAACGCCAACAAAAACATATGAGTGCTATGGTCTCCTGGCTCAAACTCCTGCATTTTGCTGATGACAAATTGGTTGGAGCACCACAGTTCATCTCCCTCATCTCCCCATCAATACACTAGCTTTATTCATCAGTTCTTGCATCATTTTTGAATTAAAAAGAAATCTTTCTTCAAGACATCAATCTGCAAGACTTATCTCCAACTACATACTTGAACACCAACATGATCCTTTTATTTCTTGGATCATCTTTTCATCGGTGGGCTGTGTGATGTGACTTGTACCCATGGTATAGGGTAATACACATGGCCACAATCAAAGTGTGATTCAAGTGTGACACAACATTCACAGTTAGTTAATTATTACTTTGATTAATGTTATAACTTGAGTCTTCAAAACCTCTTAGATTAATGCTCTAATACACAATTTATTCATATAGGTGCCAAGATGGAGTAATAATGTGACATAAAACAGCAGCTAAAATGGTTTAGCTTAAAGATGGAACTTGCTTCAGCTGGCAGGCAAGATAGTAATGGAGTTGTGGTACAAAATGGACAAAGTGAGTTTTATTAGATCCCTTATAAGAGTCCCACAAACTCAACAAACTCCCACAAACAATTGTGCTTGTTTTCTCTTGGAGAGCACTTAAATTTTCCTCTCACATTCCCTCCTGTTAAGCAGTAAGTAGTTATCAATTCATGAAAATTCATGAAGTTCAATAAAATTTATACAAAAATTTAATTCAAAAAATTTAATTCAAAAATTTATACATGATTGTAATTAATACACAAATGGCATATGCATTTTTTTCTTGGATGTAAATAAATTTGATGCCTGTTTGCACTTGTGCAAATTCATTATTGGTAGGTAGTTTTTGATGTCTTGTGCCAAAATGAAGCTGAAAATATTCAGCAGCATTGTGCATTATCAAGTGTTTCCCTTGATTTGAACAAACTATGATGTTCAATACAAGAAAACTATGATGTTCAATGCAAGAAAATTGCATAATTTTCTGTCCTTAGAATGTTTCAGTTTGAAAATATATTGCTCAGATATCACATTAATTAATGATCAATGATCAGTGCTCACTTGCAAAACTTGATCAAAGATTGCAATTGATATTCAACCAAATAATGTATTTTTGTAACTGGGCATTAAAATTTGTAATTTCATGATCAACTGTGTCAACTTGAAAATAAAGAGAACAATTTCTGACAAAATTGAAGATTCACAAGACAAATTTTCATATCTAACCTTCCTCACCACAATTGTTGAGACATAAGATCAGTCATCAATCATCATTGATCAAACTCAAATTGCTCATCATCAACCATCAATTGTGTCATGCTTAAAGAAAAAAAAAGTTTATCTGATTGAAATCCAATCAAAATTTGATGAAGAATTCCATGAAAATCAATTGATGTTTTTTTACGTCTCATCATAATTTGAAGATTTGATGAAATTTATCACTGTTTGAGTATTTGCAAGGGACTAAATTTCAACATATAAGGATGATTAGAGCAGTAGAGCATTGAACCTAGTAAGCTAGCTACAGTATGCACTGCAAAGGATGCCACTAAACCAAGCTACACTGATGTGAGTGATCCTATAAACTTATAAAGGGACAGTATTGAATGAAAGTGAAATTAAGGGATGATTACTGACTGAATTTGGCCATCACCACCTGTTTCAGATTCAACAGTATGGATAAAGGTAGTATACACACAACCCCAAGTCACCATGTAAATGCTCTTCAATGCCTTTTTGTAAAACAAAAAGGTAATTGGGAGAGGGAAAAATATTATTACCCATATGTGTGCAGACTGCTCGATTGAAAAAGGCCCTGATTAAGATGTGCAAAATTGTGTGCATTTGACGGAATTTATATAGAAAGTTGAAGCACACAGAGGAAATCTGAACATCTTTATCGAGGCCTCTGTCAATCTAGCAGTCTGCACACATATGCGTTGACAACTGTAAATTATTTGTGGCTGAGTATGGTTCTAAATAATATTAAGGCAGTTGTTGCATCCTTGAGAAATGAGAATCAATCTGAAATTTCCAATTGTGCAGTGACATGTATGTACATGGATATACTGCTAATAGTCCAACGCATTTTTGCATAAAAATAGGCTGACCCCCAAAATCGAATATAACAAGCTGATTTCACGTGGATCTGTTCATATTGAGTCCCCTGAGTTCCCACAAAAAAGTCTACCAAAATCGGAGTGGGGCAAATACGATTTTTTTCAATTTTCCCTCAGGCGCATGGGCGCCTATGTTCAAAATACCATATCTCAGCTTCTGAATGAGATACAGACCTCCATGAGCACCTTAAAATGACCGCAATGGTCGAATAATGTCGGGCGGATGAGGTTTCCGAGGCCCCAAAACCTTCACTTTTTGAGATATCGTCATGAAACCTATACGCGAGAAGCTTATTTGAACATACGCAGGTAATAATATGACAAGTCAAACAAATCTCGACATTGACCACCACAAAGTCAAAATATTGAGCTAATTATGCATGTATCAGATGTTATTGGAGCAGCTGATGTTACAAAATAATTCTGAGTGGATTGAATACTGATATTTTGGCTATGCAGTATGCAATTCCCTCATCTCAGGCACATATAGATCCGAAAATTATAACTTCATCCACTCCACTGTGAAGCTATTTTATGAATAGTAGCCTGGATAGTAGCCTGGAAAATAAGTTATTGGTTTACTTAAAACAACACCCAGTGACAGAACACTGCTGATCTGCCACGCTCAGCGTGGCGACAAGTCGGCCTTCTCCAGACGTGATTTTGGCGAAGAATTAACGATAATCATAATCACTATATGATAGCTTGGACGCAAAAGGGCGATTCAACATTCGTGACATTGGCAATTTCACCAAATTTCGTCGTTGCATGAATACACCATTTCGAATTGCACGCGTTATCATAGCTTAATAACGTAGGCACGGCCTTGGAATCGATATTGGTCAGAAAATGTCGTTATAGCTCCCGCATTGACTTATGAGAATGAAGAAGTGATTTCAGATCACGTCTGCACTCTCAGATCAGCGTTTACCACTCTCGGCATTTTCCTTGTGTTTGAATAATAGCGTAATTACGCAAAGAATTGTGAACTAATGACATCAAAATACCGTCAAATATCATAGTCCATCGCAGCGGCTTTTGCAGCTATCAGATATCGCCTTCACACTCAGATCAGTGTTTTGCCACTTTCAGAGCGGAGACGTGATTTGAAAATCACGTCTCGCGCTGAGCGTGGCAAAATGCTGATCTGAGCGTGCAGACGTGATCCGAAATCACGCCTCCGCTCTGAAAGTGGAAAACACTGATCTGAGGTGAAGACATTATCTGATAGCTGCAAAACTTTTCGTTGCGATGGACTATGATATTTTGACGGTATTTTGATGTCATTAGTTCACAACTCTTTGCTTAATTACACTCATTTTTCAAACACAAGGAAAATGTTTATAAGTGCTTTGAAATGCAGGACTTAATAACAAACGTTAATAATTGATCATGGTTACCTTCATATTATCATGCTTAGTGCTTACTGGTTAGTACAGTGCTGGTATTTAAATTATTATTTATCTCCAATTGTTTTTCTTTCAATATTGTTAATTTTGACTTGCAGTAAGTAATGAACTTTCCTTGAAACAAATTGACGAATTCAAATAATTTATTGTGCCCTGACTAGTTGTACCAAGGGTGATGCCCAAGTTCCCACAGGCATTTCCTATAGCCCCAATACAACTCAATTGTCTTTGAAACAAGATTCTCATATCTGCTGCATAGTTTGCACTTTGATAATGTATATTTTAGCTTATTGCATATCTGTTGCTTTAGTTTTTACAATAATTGATTATTTCAGATTGTTAGGATATCCTGACTTTTAGTTTCTATAATTTATTAAGTTGTTTTGTTATGTTATTGTTGCCCATTGTAATTGAGCAATTAATCTGAATCATAATTGAAAACGAGATGAAGAGTAATATATGTTGAATCTTGGTGTAATGGCTATAAAATATAATTACTTGTTTTATTACTTGTTTTATTAAATTATCATATTTTACTATGGTAAGTTCCGTAACTAAGTATTTTTGTAATAATTGTCTGATATCTGATCAGCAAGGCAGTCACCACAATTACCTCGGTTTTTGATTATGTGGCATGTATTTCATACCCAGCGCACAGAAATGTGTAATCGCCATAATATAAAACATCAATGAACGAAACACACCCGCTAAGTAGATTCATGCTGTGAGACGATACAAAATTTAAAGGTATAATTTCGGAAAAAATTATGCCGGTGATGGAAGACGTGATTTGGTACATTATTGGCATTTCATGTCAAATTGTCAACCATCAGAAAGTTTCAAACGTATTGGTTCTGTCTCGTGTCACAGTACATGAAGCATCCAAAACTACAAGACCAATTGTTGACACCAGTTACATTTCTACGATATATAGTCTAGATTGATATAATGAATCTTTGGTTTCATAGCATACGGAACAACACATGTTAGCCAATTCCTATCACGGTGCTGGACAGGAACTCAAACTTCAATTCCATCCACTCAACTTACATGGTTGAAAAGTTAAACATCGATTATCTAGATTGATAGATAGTACGAAAGCTCACAAACTCACGAAGCTTAGGTCTGGCATGGACATACTTGATTCTCACATTCGTTTGCTGACCTCATGCAATGTTACTATCAGATTATCCATTATCTTCAAACCAACTCTTACTTTTAAAGAAAATGTCAATTGATCGTCTTGAATGTGATGTATTCTGTGGACACAGGAACTTCCAGGAGTCTTGATTAGGCCGTATAGTGTTAGTTTCTATCTGTTAACTGGGATTCTGAGTTTTCATTGCTATAAAAATTATAGAAGTCACCTGGTATACTAGCATCAGACCCACATGCCCGGTTTCAATCATTATAATTAAGTGTTACTCCTATGATTTAACCATAATAACTGAGATGAACGAGTATCAATATGAGCTGTTTTGGATCAATGTTCATTGAAACACCCTCAATCCTCATTGAATATTCCTTCGCTATCATGGTATGAACATTAATTAATGTTCAGTTGAGACAAGTTACAATATTATTCAAGTCTACGGTTTGAATCTGAAGGAAATCTCATGTTATCATTAAAAGCTGAAGATAAGATAAAGGTAGATCATACATTATTTTCCTTTAGCACATCTTACTGTCTTTTTGAGCTCAAAATCGAATAAATCATTCACACTCAATCATCCTTCCCTTATTGCTTTATTGTGTCCAAATCACCACCATTCGGTTACCAAATCTTCCTAAAGCTTACATCATTGCTTAAACCCCAACTCAAGAATTTCACTCTGTGAATCTTTTCATGGTCATCGTCCAGAATCCGAAAGGATATATAATGACATAATGGTTTTGGATGCACTCCAAGATTATAAAATGTAAGTAGGCTGGGTTTTGGGATATATTCATATATCCAAACATAGCTCTGCTGAACTTTGAGAATCCTTTGGCTGGGAAGTTCTATGCCCCAAAATATGTAGGGCAAAAGCTTCGAAAAGTAGGGCAATTGAGAATTGGTGCCTCTTCCTGGCATGCAATAAGGCGACCATTCTTTGATTGTATTTCGTGGAGCCCAGAAAATTGGGCAAAATCCACATGACAACATGACAGGGCAAAAGGAGGGCTTTGCAGGGCAACTTCCAAAAAGCAGGGCACCCTGCTAAAAGCAGGGTATTTCGGCTTTCAAACCTAACTGTCAAGAAGGAATTTACTCCAAAAAACACGTGAGGACGTGAGGTTACATTTGAACTGCTTCCTGTTGCTTTGATAGGCAGTTCTATAACATTTGCCTCTTACTCTCTTAAATTGCAAAAATATGTCGCCACTGGTCAAATGTCGGTTTTGCTGTCCTTGTAGATTTTGCTTACTACCTAGCCATACCTGCTTATTGCTTACCACCATGAAAATAGCTATATATGGATTACTCAAACTCAGTTAAGCCCAAAGTGGAGTCGACACAACTTCATGAACCTACTCATAAACCTAATCATCATTTTTCGACAATTTAGTTTTTGGATCTAGATGTGTCTAAGGGAATTGCATACTATCAGTATTCAATCCACTCAGAACTATTTTGTAACGTCAGCTGATCCAATAACATCTGATACATGCATAATTAGCTCAATATTTTCACTTTGTGGTGGTAAATGTCGAGATTTGTTTGACTTGTCATATTATTACCTGCGTATGTTCAAATAAGCTACTCGCGTATAGGTTTCATGACGATATCTCAAAAAGTGAAGGTTTTGGGGCCTCGGAAACCTCATCCGCCCAACATAATTCGACCATTGCGGTCATTTTAAAGTTTTAAGGTGCTCATGGAGGTCTGTATCTCATTCAGAAGCTGAGATATGGTATTTTGAACATACGCGCCCATGTGCCTGAGGGAAAATTGAAAAAAATCGTATTTGCCCAATGCCCCACTCCGATTTTGGTAGACTTTTTTGTGGGACCTCAGGGGACTCAATATGAACAGATCCACGTGAAATCAGCTTGTTATATTCGATTTTGGGGGTCAGTGCAAAAATGCGTTGGACTATAAATGGGTGTCATGCTTGTACAAATGTTGGTTTTGAGGAAACTTCAGACATCAATCTCAGAGGTTTATGACACCTCAGTAAGGAATTATTTTCAATTATTTTATGTTTAGTGTTTCCTAAAATTTTTATTCGCAGGCACTAATAACAATATCAAAAAGCTACAAAATGGAGTGTCAAAGAAATCTCTTGTTCCAGAAAACTTTATTCATACTAAATTACCAGATGCCCTTATTCTCAAGTCAGTGTAATAATTCAAATTGTATATAATTAGTTAATTGTATCATAGTTACACCTGATATTGTAGTATATGCCTGCCCTCTGACAATCCAGCAGATTTTCTCACCAAGAAGCTCCTACATACTATCTTCAGTGAACTTGATTATTGGCTGATTATATCATGTCTTGACTTTGTCCAAAGACCAAATTTTTGGGATAATCAAGCAATTTTGTGTCTGATAGAACTAAAACCTTAATGGATACAATCATCATTCATTCCAAACCACTTATGTTTTTCATATGAGAGGTGCTGATGTGCACTGCAGTTTAATGTGATATTTGAGATTTTCTGTTGTGAGATGAGATCATACTGTAAATTGCAGGTGAGAATGTATCTCACATGCTCACATGGAAAATCTGACTGACCAAAGAAGTAGAAATATTAGAAATTTCATCCAGAACTCTGTTTGAAGTTTTAAATACTTAATTAATGGTGAGCAAGAGTTCTGGATAACATGAGATTCTTGCTACAGGATCATTGCTCTATCAGTGCCATTTTCCTCAGGATATTCTGGTATCTTGACATCATATCTCTTTGTCGCTGTGCCAAAGTTTCAAACAAATGGAAGGGCCTTGCTTTAGATGGCAGCAACTGGTCTCATGTTGACCTCTTTGAATTTCAGACAGATATTACAGTAAGTTTATCTGTGACTCTTATTAAGAGAATTTCAGGCATGATATTTTGTTTCAAAAGTAGATGATGATATCATGTCACAATTTTGATCAGTTTACATAATGATAATATGTTATGTCGAGCATGTTTGTCATTACAGTGCATAGGATGGTGCTATTCATCCTATTCAGGCAACCCCAAAAAACCTCGAATGGATATGAAAATTGGCGAATGAGGGTTTAATTTTTAGGGGTTTATGGGAGGTTTTACGAGATTTAGATTTAATAGTAATAACTTTTTTTAAAGCGACCATATTTGTTATAGGTATTTTCAGCTCTTTTCAGCAATTGTGTTACAATTTATGTTGGGAAATTTTGGGAAATTTCTAAAATAGTACCATTTTTGCTGGTCAGATTTCGATATTTTCGAAAATCGAAATGGTACCATTTTTGTTGGGGAAATTGGGCATTTTCTGAAATGGTACCGTTTTTCTGACAATTTTGGCCTTTTCCGAATGGTACAATTTTTACGTTGATACTAATAGAGTGAAATTAGGAACTACCCGAAACCACAGAATCACCCGAACCCCTCCTAAATACATTTCCTTGAATTTCAGCCGTATGTTGTGAGTAGCATAACAAGCAGGTGTGGACCCTTTCTTAGAAATCTGAGTTTGAAAGGATGTAAAAGCATCGAGGACAAGGCTATTCTGTGAGTTATCAATTTCTTTCTTGCGTTCTTCCTTGGGCTCGCTCTCGGGCCTTCGGTCCTAGCACTGTTAGGTTCGCCGTCTAATGCTAGCCCCACAAACCTCCACAGGGGCTCGCTAGTCACTACGTACGTACATGGAACATTGAATTCATACTTATATCTTTATATGTACTTTAGAGGCGTAAGACGAACACGCAGACAATATAGAGGGGGGGGGGCCAACGTAATTTTTGTACATTTTTGTACATTTTTACCCAGTAAATCTGAATATGTACAAAAATAAGTATGTACAAAATGTACAAGTATGTACAAAAATGTACTTTCCGACCATAGAAATATGGCTTGAGGTAAAATCTATTTTAACTTCTCTATAGACTTATTAAATTTGTATCCTGATCAAATGTTGGAGTTTCGGTCATTTATACAAATTTACACAAGCTATTATATACCCATGAATCGACATTTTGCTGTACACAGTGTAGGTACATGCACGCTTATCATGTACGGATCAACGTCATCAATTCAATGCCTAATGCTCCACGATGGCGTGGCACGAATGGCATACTAATCTAACACGATATGTTTATTATGATAAGCACCATGATTCTGTTTCAATTCAATTACCTTTCCAGATTACGGATGATGGGTCTTGCATAATTGATACTTGTATTCTGTTGTCCCGCAGTATAACAATATGATGGGGCCGTGCACCTTTGTTGTCAATCTCTTGTCTCAACTCTCTCGTCTCTCACTATGCGGTTGCCGTGTTAGTTGATTTTTTATTGACAGGGATTTTAAAGGGTATAATTCCCAAAAAGTCGGAAGTTCAGAATGGGGGTTTATGCTGACCCCCCGCCAGGGGAGGGCAAGTTGGAGGCATTTTTAACCCTGTATTATATGTCCCTATTCACTAAACGGAAACTGGTTTTGATTATCCGGGCTATTTGTCCTCAACTTTTTTTTCACAGATTT
>WFMF01000526.1:0-86630 GCA_011033025.1 Beroe forskalii | reverse complement strand
TTTTGGAGACAAAAGGGTAACACTATAAAATTTTATAACTTTACATTTGAGCTTTGGTTTAAGTTCCAAAATAAGATTAAATCAAAATAATGCAAAACATCGAACTTGTATTTTTAAAATTAATTAAATTTAAATTGAATAGTTATCAAACTAAAAGAAGGACTGGATCAGGCTGATCAGAATTTTCCGTATAATGCACCTTTTTGCATATAGACAAGCTGCTTACGCACAATGTTAATTTTTGTTTTGGCGAGCTGTACGGGCATTCGCGTGCACAGCAGCTTAACCCGCCTGCATAGCACCGTAAAATGCGGCCCGCATGCACCTTAGGCAGAACGGATCCCCTAACCACGGTATCCCGAGACTGATCGAAATCCGTGCACCTTACGTCACTAATACGTTTGAAAATGCAAATTAACACCATTAAAAAATAAATTTGAAACTCAATCTTTGAAAATGCTAATGCAGTCTTAGTATTTAGATATCTTATTTTATTTTAAGGCGTTTTATAATCAAATGATATAAATCTTAAATTCAAAATGATAAAATATAGAATATACTCGTAATAATTCAATTTTTATTGATATACAACTATAGTTCTAAACACGCATTTAAGTCTTCCAACTCTAAGCGTACGCATTTTGAATAAATAATTTCAAATAATTTTTTAAATAAAATAAATTCAAATATACGTGACTAAAATAGAGTTAAATATAAAGTTTAAAACACTCACGTTTTTGTCCTCCAAACGCATTTCATTTTTAATTCAAATACTCAAATACGCATAAATCTTAAGTATAAAAACAACACGCATTTATTTTTATATATTTCAGTTATCCTCTAAACGCATGCGTTTTAGTTTTAACAGTATTCATTTTTTAGAAATAGTTAATAGAATTAGTATTTTTAGTAATGGTTGGTATTTTTAGTATAATAGTTAGTATAATTTAAAATCATTTAAAATAGGCGTATCGCTTTTCTCGCTATTTTCCTTCATAAGTTGACATGGATACATCCTGGCTACCTGCCTTACTTCTTTGGTTGTTTGGTCAAAGAAGCCGTGTTTGCATGCACATAGAGGATCCATTATTCCCAGAGGCAGAGGGCCTGACCTGAAGTTGTCTTACCAACTTGTAGTCCCCATGGTGGCTTAAAAGTTATTTTACAAGTTATTTACAAGCAAGGGCAAAGTCGCCCAGAATGGAGTCCCATTGTTTCTCTGGTTCATTCTCGTCTCTTCGGAGTTGCAGCCTTATTCATGTTTACAAGTAAACACAGTTGACTTGATCTTCTGATCTTGTCTGGACCAGATGGAACTTTATCTTCCCTACACTGGATAAAGATATTGATGAACTTAATTTCCTTGATGAACTTGGAGCTTCTGAAACTAACACACTACATCTTGTGGTTGGGGGAGCGTTGGGCGCCTGTCAAGTGCATTCAACCCCACAACATGGTTGCAAGTCCGTGTGCCACAGTGTTAGCTTTCATAACACCATATCATTTTTGGTGTCTCATGCTTTATTTGGATCTGCCTAGCTCTCTGATGAAGGCATTTCTGTCATGGATCCCGTCAAAGACTATGGTTGGAGTTGTTGGAGAGTTCTGTGGCTTGACTACAAAGATGACTGTATTTGTTCTACAAAGAAGATTACAAGTTATTTTACAAGTTATTGGCATCAAACAGGTCCTAGCTCTTTTTGGGTATCTCTCCCATATAAACGGCTCTGAGTGACGTCACAGATCTAAACGTCAATTTTTCTGTATCCTAAACCTCACCATTGCCCTTACCAAAACCCTAACCTTAATCCTAACCCTGAACCTAACAAATCCTGACCCTAATCAGAACCCTAACCCTAATGCTTAAAGCGCTAGGTGCGCTTAATTATATTTTTCTGAGTGACGTCATTGTCATAGATAATGAAGGCTCCCGTTTACATGGGAGACGTACCTCTTTTTGGTGTCCCTCATGGTTAAATCTTGGGCCCGTTTTCTGAGAGCTGGGTTTCTGGATGTCATGACACAAATTTAGTCTCAAGACCAAAAACAAGCCAATGAAAACATATTCTTGATACCAAGATGAAACTGAAACTGTCTAGGATCACTTCCAACCCAAATTTTACACAATGGGGCAAATTGGTGGCTCTCATTTGAGGTTAAGTGACTTCCTCTTAGGTATTTTATCTAAAAATTTGGCCTTCGTTTAACCGAGGCTAAACCTGGATTTTACAGTTTTTAGCCATTTCATGCATAAAATGTGCTGGAGTCCTCCCAAAGTTATTTTATCTTAATCAAAAGTTCCTAAGCCCGCATAGGTGTGCGTACGCGCGCCGCGCTACCCTACGGGACACGCGCCGCGCAACGGGAAGCGCACCGCGCAACGCAGACAGGGATATACGTGTTTAACAAAATCAAAAGGTCAAAATATATTTCCATAGTCAAATTTGTTGCCAGACGTTGCCTGCCCCATATTTTTTTTTCTGCGAGTCGGGGCGCGCGCGAGGGGGCCAGGCAAGTTCTGAAGAATCGCGCCGCGCAACACAAACAGGGATATACGTGTTTAGCAAGTCCTTAAAGCGCTAGGTGCGCTTATTGCTCTAACCAGAGCCCTAGTTTTATTCGTGCGCCGCGCCTGGTTAGGGGAATTGGAAGTGCGCTTAATTATAGCTTTCTGAGTCCGTCTATTTTATTTCCTGACATGGATTGCCAGACGTTGCCTGGCCCCCTGCGCGCGCGGGCCCCGACTCTGCGAGTCGGGGCGCGCGCAGGGAAAAAATATGGGGCAGCCAACGACGCAACGTCTGGCAAGACATGGACAAGGCGCAAAGTGACGTTCAAAATCTTGGGTATGTGTCCCATATAACTCTGGCTGAGTGACATCACAGATCTAAACATCAATTTTTCTGTATCCTTAACCATAGCCTTAACCAAAACCCTAAGCTTAACCCTAACAAATCCTGGCCCTAACCCTAACTCTTAAAGCGCTAGGTGCGCTTGCCGCTTAAATGTATTTTACTGAATGACGTCATTATCATATATAAATATAATGTATAATGAAGAGCCCAGAGTTATATGGGACACTAGCTATAGCCCTCTTTGGAGGCGTTGCGTTTTTTAGATGGGCTTACAGTTACACTGACCTATCACTATCCGCAAAACTTATTAATTAGTAAAGTCCAAGGTACATTTATTCTAAAATGAATACCCAAAATTTATTGCACAGAAGACCATCAAATATTTTTTCATATTTAATATTAATAACAATAGTCAGAGTAAATGCCATGTTTCTGATTATGAACATTTATAATACTAATAAGATTTAAGAGCTCATTAAGTCACTAAGGTTGGATTAGTAAGTCATAACAACCGACAATGGAACTGTTTGATGTATAAATCTACAATCTACATAACCAATAACCATGATTGAATGACGCATCTTTTACAACTAGAGGCATGTAGGTACAACTACATTGTATATCACGTCGGTCGAATGGAATTGGTCGATCGATCACCTTCATTCGATCGACCGAATGATTGATGCGTTTTGAAATAGAAAATCTTTAACCTACTAGGTTAAAGATTTTCTATTTCAAAACGCATCAATCATTCGGTTACCTAGAAATGAAATAACTACATTGCCTTATTGAACTCGACTTAGTCATTTGGGGCCTTTATAAACACGTCAGTCGATCGAATGGAGTTGATCGATCGACCAATTCCATTCGATCGACCGATGTGTTATACATGCCCCTTAAACATTTAGAAGTAACAACGGAATTAAAATAACAGCCCCTTTAAGAGGAGGGTTACAACCTACCTCTTTAAATATATTGGCATATTTTGCAATGCTTCCCATAGCTTTTTTACTAATATAGAGTTGGGTTTATAACTTTCGTGTACTATAAAACGTACCCTAATTACGAATACTAATAAACAAATAATATTATTCAGCTCAACCACTTCGTGAAAAGCAAAAGTTAAATGATGGATAGTTAAATGATGGATAGCCTCGCTGTAACTTTGTCTGTAGCCGCGGTGAAGCAGACAGTCCGTTCTCAACAAATCGGCTCTAGTAGTAGCGCCTATTCGTAAATCAAGTCATTTTACAAAGTACTCAGGTTCATACAACTCTCACTTAGCTTAGTTCACACAAATTTAATCGACAATTAATATAACATTCGTCTCAATATTCTATTTCTAGTCTCAGCCACTGAGAGGATCATCTCTGCAATTGATAGCCTGTAAGATACGTTCTCTCATGACAGCTTCGCTGCTGTACTGCGGCAGTTTTATCAGGAACATGCACGTTTCACTGCGAATCAACCGCTCGTCGCGCCCCTCAGCGGGCGCTATCTTCATGGGGTACGGGGGAACGTGACACGTGTCCGGTCCACTCTCCTGGGGGGGAGCAGTGAGGGGGGTTGTGAGGGGAGCAGTGAGAGGGAGTAGTGAGGGGGAGCAGTGAGGGGAGTAGTGAGGGTAAGTAGTGAGGGGGAGTAGTGAGGGGGAGCAGTGAGGGGGAGTAGTGAGGGTAAGTAGTGAGGGGGGACAGTGAGGGGGAGCTGTGAAGGAGTAGTGGGGGGAGCAGTGAGGGAGTAGTGAGGGGAGCAGTGAGGGGAGTAGTGAGGGGCAGTAGTGAGGGGGAATAGTGGGGGGAGTAGTGAGGGGAGTAGTGAGGGTAAGTGAGGTGAGGGGAGTAGTGAGGGGAGTAGTTTAAGTTAGAGGGGGTAGTGAGGGGGAGTAGTGAGGGGAAAAGTGAGGGGAGGCAGTAAGGGGATGCAAAGGGGGGTAGTGAGAGAGAGCAGTGAGGGGGAATAGTGAGGGGGAGCAGTGAGGGTGTAGTGAGGGGGAGCAGTGAGGGGGTAGTGAGGGTGGCTAGTGAGGGGCTAGTGAGGAGGAGCAGTGAGGGGAAGTAGTGAGGGGAGCAGTAGTAAGGGGGAATAGTGAGGGGTAGTAGTTAGGGGAGCAGTGAGGGGGAGTAGTGAGGGGGAGCAGTGAAGGGGAGAATGGAGAGGGAGTAGTGAGGGGGAGTAGTGAGGGGAAAAGTGAGGGGAGTAGTTAGGGGGATCAGTGAGGGGGATCAGTGAGGGGGAGCAGAGAGAGGGAGTAGTGAGGGGGAGCAGTGAGGGGGATCAGTGAGGAGGAGCAGTGAGGTACGGGGGAACGTGACACGTGTCCGGTCCACTGAGGGGAGTAGTGAGGGGGAGCAGTGAGGGGGAGTAGTGAGGGGGAGCAGTAGGGGGAAATGAGGGGGAACAGTGAGGGGGAGCTGTGAAGGAGAAGTGGGGGGAGCAGTGAGGGAGTAGTGAGAGGGACTGAGGGAGTAGTGAGGGGAGCAGTGAGGGGCAGTGAGGGGAATAGTGGGGGAGTGAGGGGAGCAGTGAGGGGCAGTAGTTAGGGGGAATGAGTGGGGGGAGCAGTGAGGGGGAGTGTTAGGGGGAGCAGTGAGGAGGAGTAGTGAGGGGGGGTAGTGAGGGGAGTAGTTAGGGGGAGTAGTGAGGGGAGTAGTGAAAATAACGGAGACTCCGGGGGAAGGAAAGAGGTGCTGGTGAGACATGAGTTTACCGATAACAAATCAAGGATAATGCAATGACTAATACCTGACAGGGACATGAGAAGGGGATCCTCTCTTGGTTACACGCGAACTTGACAAGTTTCCTCAGGTCCTCCTGACTCAGCGTTTCCACCACATTCCAGAAGTACTCGATGTGTTTGTCGCTCTGCGAGGTCCCCACCTGGTAGATCGTGTGGAGCTTGATGAAGCCGATGTCGATGTGCTGCTGCCCGCAAACCCGCAGCTCCAGATCCGAGGCACCCAGTAGTCGGAGTGGTTCTATCGGTACGATGGATTGAATCCCGCACTGAATGAGGGGCATCATGTTGTCAGCACTCAGTTCACAGCGCCTTAGCTCCCGCACGTTCTCCACGAAGTGAGAGAGGTTGTTCCAGGTGATGAGGGGGCTGCCCGGCCGGAGACACACCTCCCTGCCGTCTAGGGAAGCGTAGGTGAACTTGTAGGGGCACCCCGGGGCGCACTCCTCGTTGGAGAAGTGGGTGGGGCACGTCTTGGAGACGAGGTCCTTGAATTCTCCCTCACTCGTCAGCCCGGACAAGCCTCTCAGGAAGTTGGAAGTGATGATGTCGGACTGCCTCAAGTCCTGGTCGAAGTCCAAGTCTTCCCCGAGGAGTTTGCTCCAGAAGGGACGCAGACAGTCGATGGCGAGGGGCACGTCACTGCGCATTGCCACGCCCAGCAGCGTGCCACAGAAGAGGAGCAGGGCCTCGTCCTGGTAGTCGATGTTTTTAGGGGAGAGGAGGAACTTGGCCTTGTTTTCTCCGGCGCTGGCAGACGGGCACTCCACCAGGACAGGCAGTGAGGCGCTCTGTAACTCCTGGGCCACCAGCCACATGAAGTACCGGAAACTCCCGCTCGTGCCCTGTACCGTCTCACCCGTCAACTTCACGTTGAAGGGGAAGACCGGGTCCCCTCCTGCGGCTAACTTGACGCAAATCTCGGAGGACGGCGTCCGGCTGAGCTGCTGCCTCGCCAGCATGGTGATGGTGGCGTCCTGGTGACGGTCTGTCTGGTACACGAAGGTGAGCGGGTCGAATATTATCTCCGGAGGCACGCTCTCGCCGGACCTCTTGTCGGTGCTGTTAATCACGAAGTTCAGGTAGTTGAGCTTCACGTCGTAGAAGAGCAGGTCTTTTCCCTTCAGCAGGACGGCTCCAATGGAGTGGGATGCGAGGGAGACTGTACCCAGAGACACAGACGGGAGCAGGTGCTTAGCGACCGACGCGTTGATCACTTGCAGGAATGCAAACCTCAGTCTGAGGTACTCAATGGGTGTGTTGCAGAGCGGGGTCAGGTCGGGGTTAGAGCGATCTGATGACGTCATCAGGATCTCTTGAGGAGCGATCCTATTGGAGGAGAGTCCCCGGGACATACACAGCTGGTTGATGTGTTTCACGAGGGTAGAGTCAAGGGAGGGCGTGGTGTAGTGAGACAGCTGGGCTAGGTAGTCAGGTTCCGTGGGGAAGAGCAGGTTGTACTGGAGATCGTAGCCAGTGGCCAGGATGCAGCGCAGCAGTCGCACAGGACTTTTCTTGGCTAAAGTGGTGCACCTGGGGGAGTGAGGTGGTCAGAGGGGGGATTGGGAGGTGGGAGTTGAGTGGGTCATAAGGGGGATTGGGAGGTGGGAGTTGAGTGGGTTACAGGGGGGATTGGGAGGTGGGGTTGAGTGGGTTACAGGGGGATTGGGAGGTGGGGGTTGAGTGGGTTACAGGGGGGATTGGGAGGTGGGGGTTGAGTGGGTTCCAGGAGGGATTGGGAGGTGGGGGTTGAGTGGGTTACAGGGGAGATTGGGAGGTGGGGGTTGAGTGGGTTACAGGGGGATTGGGAGGTGGGGTTGAGTGGGTTACAGGGGGATTGGGAGGTGGGGGTTGAGTGGGTTACAGGGGGATTGGGAGGTGGGGTTGAGTGGGTTACAGGGGATTGGGAGGTGGGGTTGAGTTGGTTACAGGGGATTGGGAGGTTGGGTTGAGTGGGTTACAGGGGATTGGGAGGTGGGGGTTGAGCTGGGTTACAGGGGGATTGGGAGGTGGGGTTGAGTGGGTTACAGGGGGATTGGGAGGTGGGGGTTGAGTGGGTTACAGGGGGATTGGGAGGTGGGGGTTGAGTGGGTTACAGGGGGGATTGGGAGGTGGGGGTTGAGTGGGTTACAGGGGGATTGGGAGGTGGGGTTGAGTGGGTTGCAGGGGGATTGGGAGGTGGGGGTTGAGTGGGTTACAGGGAGATTGGGAGGTGGGGGTTGAGTGGGTTACAGGGGGATTGGGAGGTGGGGTTGAGTGGGTTACAGGGAGATTGGGAGGTGGGGGTTGAGTGGGTTACAGGGGATTGGGAGGTGGGGGTTGAGTGGGTTACAGGGGGGATTGGGAGGTGGGGGTTGAGTGGGTTACAGGGGGATTGGGAGGTGGGGGTTGAGTGGGTTACAGGGGGGTTGGGAGGGGGTTGAGGGGTTGGGGGATTGGGAGGTGGGGTTGGAGTGGGTTGCAGGGGGATTGGGAGGTGGGGGTTGAGTGGGTTACAGGGGGATTGGGAGGTGGGGGTTGAGTGGGTTACAGGGGGATTGGGAGGTGGGGGTTGAGTGGGTTACAGGGGGATTGGGAGGTGGGGGTTGAGTGGGTTACAGGGAGATTGGGAGGGGGAGGGGGTTGAGTGGGTTACAGGGGGGATTGGGAGGTGGGGGTTGAGTGGGTTACAGGGGGATTGGGAGGTGGGGGTTGAGTGGGTTACAGGGATTGGGAGGTGGGGGTTGAGTGGGTTACAGGGGATTGGGAGGTGGGGTTGAGTGGGTTACAGGGGGATTGGGAGGTGGGGTTGAGTGGGTTACAGGGGATTGGGAGGTGGGGGTTGGAGTGGGTTACAGGGGAGGTGGGGGTTGAGTGGGTTACAGGGGATTGGGAGGTGGGGTTGAGTGGGTTACAGGGGATTGGGAGGTGGGGGTTGAGTGGGTTACAGGGGGATTGGGAGGTGGGGTTGAGTGGGTTACAGGGGGATTGGGAGGTGGGGTTGAGTGGGTTACAGGGGGGGATTCGGGAGGTGGGGTTGAGGTGGGTTACAGGGGGATTGGGAGGTGGGGTTGGAGTGGGTTACAGGGGGATTGGGAGGTGGGGGTTGAGTGGGTTACAGGGGGATTGGGAGGTGGGGGTTGAGTGGGTTACAGGGGGATTGGGAGGTGGGGTTGAGTGGGTTACAGGGGATTGGGAGGTGGGGGTTGAGTGGGTTACAGGGAGATTGGAGGTGGGGGTTGAGTGGGTTACAGGGGGGATTGGGAGGTGGGAGTTGAGTGGGTTACAGGGGATTGGGAGGTGGGGTTGGAGGGTTACAGGGGGATTGGGAGGTGGGGTTGAGTGGGTTACAGGGGGATTGGGAGGTGGGGTTGGAGGGGAGATTGGGAGGTGGGGTTGGAGGGGGTTAGGGGGGTTGGGAGGTGGGGTTGGGTTACACAGGGGATGGGAGGTGGGGGTTGACAGGGTTACAGGGGTTGGGTGGGAGGTGGGGTTGGGAGGTGGGGGTTTTACAGGTTACAGGGGGGAGGTGGGGTTGAGTGGGTTACAGGGGATTGGGAGGTGGGGGTTGAGTGGGTTACAGGGGGATTGGAGGTGGGGGTTGGAGTGGGTTACAGGGGGATTGGGAGGTGGGGGTTGAGTGGGTTACAGGGGGATTGGGAGGTGGGGTTGAGTGGGTTACAGGGGGTGGGAGGGTGGGGTTGATGGGTTACAGGGGATTGGGAGGTGGGGGTTGAGGGGTTACAGGGGGGGGGAGGTGGGGTTTGAGTGGTTACAGGGATTGGGATTGGGGGTTGGGGGTGGGGGATTGGGGAGGTGGGGTTGGTGGGTTACAGGGGATTGGGAGGTGGGGGTTGAGTGGGTTACAGGGGATTGGGAGGTGGGGTTGAGTGGGTTACAGGGGGACGGAGGTGGGGTTGAGGTGGGTTACAGGGATTGGGAGGTGGGGTTGAGGTGGGTTACAGGGGGATTGGGAGGTGGAGGGGGTTGGGGTTTGTGGGTTACAGGGGGTTGGGAGGTGGAGGTGGGGTTGGAGTGGGTTACAGGGGATGGGGTGGGGGTTTGAGTGGGTTACAGGGAGGATTGGGAGGTGGGGGTTGAGTGGGTTACAGGGGATTGGGAGGGTGGGGGTTGAGTGGGTTACAGGGGGTTGGGAGGTGGGGTTGAGTGGGTTACAGGGGGATTGGGAGGTGGGGGTTGAGTGGGTTACAGGGGGATTGGGAGGTGGGAGTTGAGTGGGTTACAGGGGGATTGGGAGGTGGGGGTTGAGTGGGTTACAGGGGATTGGAGGTGGGGGTTGGAGGGTTACAGGGGGTGGGAGGTGGGGGTTGAGTGGGTTACAGGGGGGATTGGGAGGTGGGGTTGAGTGGGTTACAGGGGGATTGGGAGGTGGGGTTGAGTGGGTTACAGGGGATTGGTGGGAGGTGGGGGTTGAGTGGGTTGCAGGTGGGATTGGGAGGTGGGGGTTGGAGTGGGTTACAGAGTTGGGAGGTGGGGGGAGGGTGGGTTGGGAGGTGGGGTTGGAAGGTGGAGGGATTGGGAGGTGGGGTTGAGGTTACAGGGGATTGGGAGGTGGGGGTTGAGTGGGTTACGGGGGATTGGGAGGTGGGGGTTGAGTGGGTTACAGGGATTGGGAGGTGGGGGTTGGAGTGGGTTACAGGGGGATTGGGAGGTGGGGTTGAGTGGGTTACAGGGGGGATTGGGAGGTGGGGTTGAGTGGGTTACAGGGGGATTGGGAGGTGGGGTTGGAGTGGGTTACAGGGGGAGTTGGGAGGTGGGGGTTGGAGTGGGTTACAAGGGAGGGGTTGGGAGGTGGGGGTTGGGAGTGGGTTACAGGGGATTGGGAGGTGGGGTTGGGAGGGTGGGTTGCAGGGGAATTGGGAGGTGGGGTTGGGTGGGTTACAGGGAGGGGTTAAAGGGGTTACAGGGGGTTGAGTGGGTTACAGGGGATTGGGAGGTGGGGGTTGAGTGGGTTACAGGGGATTGGGAGGTGGGGTTGGAGGTGGGTTGGGGGATTGGGAGGTGGGGGTTGGGTGGGTTACAGGGGGTTGGGTGGGGGGGTGGGTTGGGTTACAGGATTGGGAGGTGGGGGTTGAGTGGGTTACAGGGGAACTGGGAGGTGGGGTTGAGTGGGTTGCAGGGGGATTGGGAGGTGGGGGGTTGAGTGGGTTACAGGGGATTGGGAGGTGGGGGTTGAGTGGGTTACAGGGGATTGGGAGGTGGGGGTTGAGGTGGGTTACAGGGGATTGGGAGGTGGGGGTTGAGTGGGTTACACAGGGGGATTGGGAGGTGGGGGTTGAGGGGTTACAGGGGATTGGGAGGTGGGGTTGAGTGGGTTACAGGGGATTGGGG
This sequence comes from Beroe forskalii, assembly GCA_011033025.1. Classification (NCBI taxonomy): domain Eukaryota; kingdom Metazoa; phylum Ctenophora; class Nuda; order Beroida; family Beroidae; genus Beroe; species Beroe forskalii. The sequence goes on along the minus strand of WFMF01000526.1, from coordinate 75,707 downwards.
AGGTGGGGGTTGAGTGGGTTACAGGGGGATTGGGAGGTGGGGTTTGAGTGGGTTACAGGGGGATTGGGAGGTGGGGGTTGAGTGGGTTACAGGGGATTGGGAGGTGGGGGTTGGGTGGGTTACAGGGGGATTGGGAGGTGGGGTTTGGTTAGGTTGGGAGGGGGATTGGGAGGTTACAGGGGTTGGGAGTGGGGGTTGGGGGGGGGATTGGGAGGTGGGGTTTGAGTGGGTTACAGGGGGATTGGGAGGTGGGGGTTGAGTGGGTTACAGGGGGATTGGGAGGTGGGGTTGAGTGGGTTACAGGGGGATTGGGAGGTGGGGGTTGAGTGGGTTACAGGGGGATTGGGAGGTGGGGGTTGAGTGGGTTACAGGGAGATTGGGAGGTGGGGGTTGGAGTGGGTTACAGGGGATTGGAGGTGGGGGTTGAGTGGTTTACAGGGGGATTGGGAGGTGGGGGTTGAGTGGGTTACAGGGATTGGGAGGTGGGGGTTGAGTGGGTTACAGGGGATTGGGAGGTGGGGGTTGGAGTGGGTTACAGGGGGTGGGAGGTGGGGGTTGAGTGGGTTACAGGGGGTTGGGAGGTGGGGGAAGTTGAGTGGGTTGCGGGGATTGGGAGGTGGGGTTGAGTGGGTTACAGGGGAATTGCGGGGTTGGAGTGGGGTTACAGGGGATTGGGAGGTGGGGTTGAGTGGGTTACAGGGGGATTGGGAGGTGGGGGTTGAGTGGGTTACAGGGGATTGGGAGGTGGGGGTTGAGTGGGTTACAGGGGATTGGGAGGTGGGTTGAGTGGGTTACAGGGGATTGGGAGGTGGGGGTTGAGTGGGTTACAGGGGATTGGGAGGTGGGGCTGAGTGGGTTACAGGGGGGACTGGGAGGTGGGGTTGAGTGGGTTACAGGGGGATTGGGAGGTGGGGGTTGAGTGGGTTACAGGGGGATTGGGAGGTGGGGGTTGAGTGGGTTACAGGGGGATTGGGAGGTGGGGGTTGAGTGGGTTACAGGGGATTGGGAGGTGGGGGTTGAGTGGGTTACAGGGGATTGGGAGGTGGGGTTGAGTGGGTTACAGGGGATTGGGAGGTGGGGGTTGAGTGGGTTACAGGGATTGGGAGGTGGGGGTTGAGTGGGGTTACAGGGGGATTGGGAGGTGGGGGTTGAGTGGGTTACAGGGGGGATTGGGAGGTGGGGGTTGAGTGGGTTACAGGGGAGATTGGGAGGTGGGTTGCAGGGGGGGAGGGGGGGTGGGGACAGGGGGGGTTATTTGGGGACAGGTGGGGTTGAGTGGGTTACAGGGGATTGGGAGGTGGGGGTTGAGTGGGTTACAGGGGATTGGGAGGTGGGGGTTGAGGGGGTTACAGGAGATTGGGAGGTGGGGGTTGGGGGGTTACAGGGGGGTGGGAGGTGGGGGGGGGTTACAGGGTTACAGGGGGATTGGGAGGTGGGGAGATTGGGAGGTGGGGTTTGAGTGGGTTGGGGATTGGGAGGTGGGGGTTGAGTGGGTTACAGGGGGATTGGGAGGTAGGGGTTGAGTGGGTTACAGGGGGATTGGGAAGTGGGGGGATTGAGACTTGAGAGGTAGAGGATCAGAAGGAAGGAGAGTGGAAAGAAAGAGATGCTCCACCGGGAATATAATATGCTGTAAGGAGGGTTAAGGGGTTGATGAGGATGAACAGGGGATTGTTGAGGATGAAACACTTTGAGAGGTACCAGATGAAGGCAGAGTCTGAGTTGGGCTTCTCAGGTCCCCCTACTGTAGATCAGGTTGATGGTACTCACGAGGTCCTCGTCATAGCACGAGGTGGGTGGGTGGTAGGAGGTTGGGAGGGTTGAGGCGATTGTGGGACGATGTTAGTCAGGGATGACCTGAGGTGGGTGGGAGGTTCGGGGTGGGTGGGTGAGAGGATGAGGGGTGAGTGAGGTGTCAGGTGAAATAACAAGCATAACTTGATGAGCTGGAGCTTTTCCTTCATTGTAGAGGAATATAGGAACTGTACAACAATACGAATATTTGTGACTCGGGATCACAAATTTCAAGTCTACAATGAGTTTTTAAACCTTGTACCAAGAAACCCTGCCATACCTTGCTGATGGGTTTGTTCCCAGGGCATCTGGAGAAGATGGTATCGAGAACAGTCTGCGTTGGCTTACAGAGGGTCCCCTCACTGGTCAGGAGCTTGTGGGTAGCATACAGCTCCACAGCACTTGATATCAGAGCAGAATTGTCAGAACTGAGGGAGTTGTTAGTCAGGACTAAAGGAATCACAACTGTGAGGAAAGATTACGAGTAGCTTCTCATCATGCTTTTAACATCATTTTTTGTGAACGAGTTCTCACTGTGGTGTCTCGAACGTTTCGTGCGCGGCGTTTCACGCCGTGCGTTGATCCTTTTTTTACATACTACATAGTTATAAGAAAACGCATCCACGCGCGGCGTAAAAGTAGGAAAAAGCATCCACCCGCGGCGTAAAACGCTGCGCATGGAAAGGTCGAGACAAGGTCTGGGTCAAAATGAATGATCTGAAAGTAACCTGCATTGAAGGTTAGAAGCAAGAGTAACAACGCAGTAAGCCCGGTTGTTATCCGAGTTGTTATTGGTTCCGCTAACATCTCCTTTCAGGAACTTGTTCTCTTGCAGAACCTCTACAACCTGACCGTACATAAAGTGAAATTCGAGGAAGGGGTAAAGGGAAAAGGGGTAAAAGTGCAGAAAGTGAGACTGAAAGAAAACTATTTCTTCAAATTTTTCTGATCAAACTCTGGACAATTCCCCTGACCTCCTTGACTTTCTCGACGCAGTTGAGTTGCAGGACCGCCACTCCCTTGCAGAGCTGCTCGTCCTTGGAGCAGGGCGGGAGGGGGAAGTGGTGGGCGGGCACGAACACCTCCCCCTCCACCACTCCGCCGTACGGAACACACAGACCCGTGATCGTGGACTCCACTCGATCTGGAAACCGCGGATAATGAGGAGAGTAGAAAAGTATTTGCAATGGAAATGAGGGAAAACTGATAGCTTAGCACTTGACAAATGCTATCACCCTGAGAAGAGCAGTACCTCTGCTATAGAAGGTGGGGAGCCCGCAGATGACGATAAGTCGGGAGGTGGGTGTGCTGATGGAGAGCGTCTCTCGGAGCTGCACGAGGGCTTGTCTCACGCCCTCCTCGCCACGAGGCAGCTTGTCCACGAGGTGGCGCAGCATGAGGTCACAGGAGAGTGCCATCTCGAACCAGGGCAGCACTTGCTGGGCCTCGGATTCAGGGTCAGGGGGAGACTTCGTACTGTCACGACCTACAGGGGCGGGATGTGTCATGGGCCTAAGGGAGGAGTTGGGAATTGCCATTATTTCTTTATTGATGAGGATGAACACTCCTGATGAATCCCATGTATCAAAATATGTACCACAATCAAATCTATTACATATAATTTGAATTAAAGATAAAATTTTAATATTCCATCGAGCAACCTCTCTGTTTGACCCTGATTTTCCTCCGTTTCGTGAGAACGGCCCTTTCACCGCCCCCTGACTTTGATCTCTTGACGAGGGGCGAGCTCTTGGTTTCCTCAGCCACCTCCTCGTCCACAGGACCAGCAGTGGAAGAGGACGAGGGGGAATCAGCTTTGGGGGATGTGATGGTCTCGGGGACTACTTCTCGCAGAGCAAACACTAACTCGACCAGACCTGTAGATTAGGGGGAATCAGACGTCGATGATCAGGGCGAACCTATTGACGTTTTAAAAAAACACATTCATGCTTTACTCGTCTATACGTGGTGGGAAGAATTCGAGCCAATCTAATGAAAAGCAGTTCATCGGACTACCAAGATTACACTTGCTACCTTGGAAGTAGGTTGATATTCTGAGATCCTTGAGTGAGGAGACCTTCTTCTTGCTGCTGCTGCTACTGCTCCCGCTCTTACTGACTCCATTAGCCTTGAGTTGGTGGGAGAAGAGGGATAGAAGTTCTGACTGGAAGGGTTTGAGTTTGGTGCTGAGACCAGCAAGGGCTGGCGTGGTGGAGGGAATGAGACGGATCAGCTCGGCCAGCGTGTGGAACAACAACTCCTGAGGTTTAAAGGGTTAGGTGGGAGTTAATCCATTGACAGTTAATTCAGTCATTGACCAGTCTGCCAAAGCACCGTAAACGAATTTAGGGTGTGCCAGTCAAATGGTCATTGACCATCAATTCGATTGTGGTCGTATGCAAAATCTGTAGAAATACACCAGGTGTGTAAATTTAGCTTTTCTGTCCAACAGAAGTCAGAAACAAGCAAAGAACTAAGAAATGAGATATCGCTTGTCCGGCTACTACCTTGACTGGGGGCACTAGGTCCACCCTGCGGAGAACTTTGCACACTGCCTCCGCGCAGTACAGGAGGATTGAGGTGGGGCACTGAGCACACGAGGTGGAGTTCTGTGAGGTGGAACAGGAGGAGGATGAGATGGAGTTAGCGAGTTCTATGAGACACTCTATGTAGCAGAGCGAGAGACAGAACTCAGCCGGAACACTGTGCAGGTGGACCTGGGGATATAAGATGGCGGTTATTGAAATGTTGAGATTACCAACAGTGATGTGACACACTTACTTATACACATACACTATACAGTATACACTATACATCATACATTACACTATACAGTATACACTATACATCATACATTTTACCAGATACACCCAATCTCCACCATTCGTCATTAACCTGTACGGGCGGCGAAGGAGTGCTGGCAATGGTCCTAACGTGCACCCTATCAAAGGGGATCATGACAGTAGGGAAGCGAGGTAGACTCTGGACAGACACTGCGGCCGGCTCCTGGTAGGCGGTACTGTAGGTCGTGCTGTTGAAGGGGTAATGGACCACTTCCTGGCGCAGGGGCTGCCCGTCCCGGGCCAACCCCTGCGCTCCGTTGTGAGCAAAGACCCGGACCCACGGACACTTGGGGTAACTGTCGCTGCTCTTCTCTTCCAGCGAGCTCACTCGACAGGAAACGTACACATACGCAGCGAGCGGGAAGTTCACGTCGTAGCTTGACTTGGTGTCCGTCAGTCGAACTGTGTCCATGACAAATTTGTTGGGCGATTCCTGAGAAAAACGGCAAAAATAGAGAAATTTGATATTCATTCATCAAACACAAGGAAATATTTTATAAGTTATTTCTTGACCGAATTAGAACGCTTTGGCCGTTGAACAATAATCCGAGTTGCAACTTAGTTCTGGCTCCCCATTCAATGGGATGGTCAGCGTTCCCGTTGCCGACAGTGCCACGCCCTTTCTATCCACACTGGGGTTTAATTCCTGATGTGGACGCTAAGGCGCGGACATCTAATTCAAAGATCTGATTGAAACAACAATTTCACGTGAAAACCCTCGAGCATGATTAAGGCGAAATGCAGTTCAAGAGGCGGAGTATAACCGTATGTTTATCTATAAAATTGAAAAAGTGAGCATAAAATGCAACTTATTAATTAATAAGAAAAGTACCACATTGACATGTGGCAACATGACATGTTGCTACATGTCAATGTATCCTATCCCACTATCCCCTCACTTACGTTGAGTATTTTACAGAATCGTGAGGTGAGCGACATGAGAGAACTCTCCTCCTCCACTGCAGTGCTGATCATCTTGTTGAGAGCGTCCTTGAGCCGCGCACTGTTGCTGTAGAAGAGCCGCGAGGGGATGAGGCTGTTGTAATCCAGCACGTGGCGCGCGCCGCGCGAGCAGGATTCAGTGAGCGGCGGCACAGTGCCGTTAGGCTGCGCTCCTCGCAGCAGCTCCTTCGATAACATGCTGATGTACTCCGTGTTGGGCGGCTCCAGACAATCTGCTGACTGAGGAATGTGTGTGGATGAGAATTTACTAAGAAGTTCAGATAAATCAAAATCAGCTGGAACATCCCAAATCCCTTCTCCCTGGAACAGAATGCCTCCCAAAACACCCACACGAAAAAAGAACAAGTTATGTTACAAGAGCCCGACAAGCCACAGATATGAGAAAACAGACCCAGCACACAGAAAACAACCCTCAGAACTCCCGCACAAAACGGAACCCGCAGTTATCCCACAGTCACGCACAGACAGCAACCCACAGTCCCGCACGGAGAGCAACCCACAGTCCCGCACAGAAAACACCCGTAGTACTCCCGATTCCCCACACAGAAAACACTCGCAGTATTCCCGCAGCCCCGCACAGAAAACACCCGCAGTACTCCCGCACAGAAAATATCCGCAGTTTTCACGATGCCCTGCACAGAAAACACTCGCAGTACTCTCGATTCCCCACACAGAAAACACTCGCAGTATTCCCACAGCCCCGCAGAGGAAACACCCGCAGTACTCCCGCACAGAAAACACCCGTAGTACTCCCGATTCCCCACACAGAAAACACTCGCAGTACTCCCGCAGCCCTGCACAGAAAACACCCGCAGTATTCCCGATTCCCCACACAGAAAACACTCGAAGTATTCCCGCACAGAAACCACCCGCAGAGGAAACACCCGCAGTACTCCCGCACAGGAAACACTCGAAGTATTCCCGCACAGAAACCACCCGCAGTACTCCCGCACAGGAAACACCCGCACAGAAAACACCCGCAGTACTCCCGCAGCCCTGCACAGAAAACACCCGCAGTATTCCCGATTCCCCACACAGAAAACACTCGAAGTATTCCCGCACAGAAACCACCCGCAGAGGAAACACCCGCAGTAATACCGCAAGGAAAACACCCGCAGTACTCCCGCACAGAAAACACCCGCAGTACTCACGATGCCGGAGACAGGGAGACTGACGCAGGAGGAGGAGCACGACTCTAAGTCCTCGGAGGGAGAGTTAGTGTGACTCGCAGCCCGGGAACTCAACTGCCGTGGCAGTTTGAAGGAAGGCCGAGGGTTCTCTACCAGCGCTAAGAGCGCGGACCTGCAGTACAAGTTAGCGAGGATGTTCTCGTGGTAGAGCATCTGCCGGTGCACCACGCAGTCCTTGACGTCCACATTGCAGGTGCTGGCAGCACTCATCTGGTGGTGCAGGGGTCGCTCTAACACGGAGAGAGGGTACCAGAACCTCACAAGGATGCCCTCCTGTCGGAGGTAGGTCTCCACCTGGACCAGCTCGTTAGAGTAGTCCACTGTCAGCACGATGCCGTGCAGCCCGTACGTGTAGTGCATGCCGCGCACGCTGAACTTGGTGCCCTCGTTGGGGTCCGGCTTGATGACCACCGTCATACCCGCCCGCAGTCGGTCTACTGTAAACTTGGCCAGGTCCTCCTTGATGTCGTCCAGTGTCGGCAGCATGAGGTCCTTGGGCCGGCCACCGTTGTCTTCGTACAGGAAGTCCACTGTTTGGCAGGCGATCTCCGTCATCCCGAGAAGGAGGGCGCCTTTGATCTGCTCCAGCCCTGACCGGCGCTCCTGCTCGTTCCGGAACCGGCGCCGGATCACCGGGAACACCTGCGTGATAATAGAGTGATAAGAGTAGTGCAGTTAGGCTGGGAATAGTGCAGTTAGAGTATGGCAAGAGTGTGAATAGAGTGATAAGAGTGATAATAGAGTGATAATAGAGTGATAATAGAGTGATAATAGAGTGATAATAGAGGGATAATAGAGGGATAATAGAGGGATAATAGAGGGATAATAGAGTGATAATAGAGTGATAATAGAGTGATAATAGAGTGATAATAGAGTAATAATAGAGTGATTATAGAGTGATTATAGAGTGATTATAGAGTGATAAGAGTAGTGAAGTTAGGCTAGTGCAGTCAGAGTGTGGCAAGAGTGTGAATAGAGTGATAAGAGTGGTGCAGTTAGGCTGGGAATAGTGCAGTAATAGCAGTTAGAGGAAGAGTGTGAATAGAGTGATAAGAGTGGTGCAATAGTGCAGTTAGGCTGGGAATAGTGCAGTCAGAGTGTGGCAAGAGTGTGAATAGAGTGATAAGAGTGGTGCAGTTAGGCTGGGAATAGTGCAGTTAGGCTGGGAATAGTGCAGTTAGAGTGTGGCAAGAGTGTGAATAGAGTGATAAGAGTGGTGCAGTTAGGCTGGGAATAGTGCAGTTAGGCTGGGAATAGTGCAGTTAGAGTGTGGCAAGAGTGTGAATAGTTTGAGAATAGTGTGCTCGCCTCCACTGAGTAGCGTGGTTGGAAAAGTGTGGAAATAGTGTGATTAGAGTGGGAACAGAGTCACGGGAATAGTGAGTTATATACCACGCCATATTATTTTCAGGGAATATTCAGATATACAAACATCTTTCGATATTTGAAAACCATTTGATATTTGGCAAAATCTTTCTGCTTCATGGTAAAATCGGCGAAAATCGACAAGATGGTTTAGTTCAGCTGTTCAGTTTGACGAGTTTCAGAGTACTACTTACGTGTCATCAAAAGCCTACAATCTATATTCTGGCCCTGAGCAGCAGAATTTTCCCCATTCTCATTAATTCTATTTCTTTCTCAGATGTAACTATTTTTGGTACACATGATCAAGCAATACATGTATAAACAGAAACAAACATCGTTATGCTTCTTTTATGCTGGCTCCAAGAATGTAACATATTTTAGGAAGAAAGGCTTAAGTCATCACAACACAGACTGCATCTCCACGCTTAGACTCTTCTTAAATGCTTTGAACCGTTCTGGAAATTAGAAACTGCTCAATTTCCATTCAATTAATGATCGCGTTACATCGTCTTGTAACTAATACGAAAGTTCCCTGAAATCGTCCATTTGAAACAGATGTCCAGCTACTCATGTTACAGCCGGTATAATATGACGTAATAGGGGAGACTACCACTTGATGTTTAGAGTTAACAAGGGGGGCAATTACAGTCTCCTCCTTCCGCGGTCAACATGATGGAGAGAAATAGTCTCTGCTTTAGATTATTTTGTCTTAGAAATTACTTTGTCTGTGATGCGCAAAAAAGGAGCGTGTTGCAATTCTACGACTGCGAGTTGTATTTAGAAGGCCCCCACTGGACCACTATTTTGCACATTTTATAGTTTACAGTGACGTAAGGAGCGAATGTAAGCTCTCGTGGTTGGGCATGTAGGGCCTGGGCGTGAAAAGAGCAGTTTAAGGTCATCAGCTCACCACTTTGCACTATGATAGTGACGTCATTCAGACACCCTATTAAGCTTGTGTGCGTATGAGCTGTAATTTGCATTTGATAAAGTTAGAAAGTTGCTTGTTGAAGCATTGTTCATCACACGTTATTATTTTACATCTGTGATTCAGTCGGATTGAACAGTTACTTTCGTTAATCGTTATACCGCATTTCACAATGTTATGCTGCTTTGTTCCATTTAAAATGGCCTTGAAGGTTATGAAAGTCATTTTCATGGTAGGTGGTCAAATAGGTTATAATCTTGAGTCAGATAATCATAAATCTAATATTTTCAAACACCAGTCGCTCAATAATATGAAGGTGCAATCTTCTGTGTTGAAGTTTGTGCTAATGATAGAATGGACCACTGTTTCTCAGTGGCTAAGATCACCTTAGAATTATTCGATTATCGTTTGAATCTGGTTACAAATATAGAGCGGGACGAATGTCGGGCATTTGGACTTGAGAGTCGGTCGTATTGTTTTCCTTATGTTCTAAGTATTTGAATTGTTCATTAAGATGAGTTTAATTATTTAAAGATCACATTGGTATTTCAGATTCTTGTGATCCTTCTGCATTTGAGCCTTCAAATTTCAAAATTCTACTCGCTAAGTTTTCGCTGTAAATCTACCAAATACACAGACACACGCCAATCGGGTTAATTTCGTGATACTATCCGGACTGTCCAGCCGCAGCCCAATCTCCGAAGAGTGAGACAAAAGCGTCGATACTAAAAGCAGGAACCACCCAAACCCACCCGAACACACTGGATTTAGCCTCGAAACCAGCCGAACCAACCCGAAACCACCCAAAACCATCCGAACCCACTCGAAAACACTGAAAATTCAAAATTGCCCGAACCCACCCCGAAACGGGAACAAACTTTACTTAAATGTGGAATCACCTGAAACCAGCCAAAATTAAGTGTTTGGCTAGGTTAGGGCTGGTGAGGGTTATGGTTAGGGTAGGTTCGGGTGGAACCACCCGAAACCACCTAAACTCACCTGAAACAAGTGGAACCAGGCGAACCCATCCAAAGTATAAGTTTTGGGTATAAGTTTCGGGTGGTTTCAGGTGGATTCAGGTGGGTTCGGGTGGTTTCAGGTGGGTTCGGGTGGTTTCAGGTGGTTTCAGGTGGGTTCGTGGCTTAGTCCGGTGGGTTCAGGGTGGGTTCGGGTGGTTTCTGCTTTTAGTATCAACGGAGGCACTAAACCAATATTGACCCTATCAGGCAAGTTTCTATGTATTATAGAGACCGAATAAAACATCAGAGGGTTACTACATCACACACATGGCAACTCATTACTAAAATAGTACTAAGTTACGCTGTGTTACTCACCCCATTATCCCTACAGGTAACATGACGTCATCGAAACACACCACGACACCAGGGCCATCTCCCAACACAACAGAGAAGAAGGAGAAAGCCCCCATTTCGGGGGACAGGACACACAACACCCGAGTAACAGCAGGACAGATGGCAGTAGTGACAGCAATGTACACGGTGGTGCTGACAATAGCAACATACCACAGACTGTACCTCTTAGTGATGGGACTTGCTGCTGCACTGACCTTCGCTTGGGTTCATTCGTACTGCACACGGGGGATAGACTGGAATACCTGGCACATTGCCAAGAAGAAGACTTCTTAGGGGTAGACTGGAATACCTGGCACATTGCCAAGAAGAAGACTTCTTAGGGATAGACTGGAATACATGGCACATTGTCAAGAAGAAGACTTCTTAAGGGTAGACTGGAATACCTGGCACATTGTCAAGAAGAAGAATTCTTAGGGATAGACTGGAATACATGGCACATTGCCAAGAGGAAGACTTCTTAGGGATAGACTGGAAAGCGGAATACCTGGCACATTGCCCGGAAGAAGACTTCTTAGGGGTAGACTGGAATACCTGGCACATTGCCAAGAAGAAGACTTCTTAGGGATAGACTGGAATACCTGGCATATTGCCAAGAAGAAGACTTCTTAGGGGTAGACTGGAATACCTGGCACATTGCCAAGAAGAAGACTTCTTAGGGATAGACTGGAATACCTGGCACATTGCCAAGAAGAAGACTTCTTAGGGATAGACTGGAATACATGGCACATTTCATAGAAGACTTCTTAGGGATAGACTGGAATACCTGGCACATTGCCAAGAAGAAGACTTCTTAGGGATAGACTGGAATACATGGCACATTTTAAAGAAGACTTCTAAGAGATAAAAGGGACTACCGGGCACATTGCTTGGAAGACTTTTAAGTCAAGGTGGATAATGATGTTGCTGTTTTGTAAATTGTGCTTTTAAAGCTTTGTGACTTTACAGCTTTAAGAAAAATGTTATCTTAATGTGATATGACATGTGAAATGTGAATCTGACTTATTCTGACAAAATTTGCGAACTTTGTAGTGTGATATTAAACTGGTAAATCATAATGCCACAATTCAATGACCAATGCGATGACCAGTAAATCAGTAATCAGAAGAGGTTGCATGACGGCCGAAACTTAGTCGTCGAGCGTACAGCTCCTAGTGGCTACAGTCCTGGGAATGATACATGCGAATGCACAATTTTGCAGGCAATTGAATTGGAAGTAATCACAATAAGAAAAAAAAACTTCTTTCTGAAACTGTAAGGTGACTCGTATCAGAGTGTTTCTTTTACTGAATATTCTCAATGATTTATTATGAATTTATTTGAATATTATTTGGACCGCTGGGATTAATTTCTTCTTACAAGAACATAAAGCGTATAAAATATTGTAGCTAGCCAAGAAGCTGGATACAGGTGCATTATTCAGTATTAACTCGTTAAAGGATATGTATAGATAATTGACATTTCAAGTAGTATGCGCTCGTTCGTACTTCAAATTGGTGTCAAGGCTGCTTGTGTGTCGTATCACTAGCATGGTAGTGAAGGATGGACGAGTGGTGTCAGTGGGCTGAGTAACCTGTTCTGATGTCAAGGATCTCATGTTACCCCACCTTTACTAGAAGACGGTGTCAGACCTTGTTTTACTGTGATCAGATGGGCCAGGGAAAAGCTATAAAACATGTTCAGTTCTCAAACCAAATCATTAACCATTAATCTTTTATATTCTTCATCAACTGCAACCTCGAGAGATAAAATGATGTTCTACAGCAACGATTACCAAGATTTACTTCCTCCCACTTACTACCCTGACACCTTCTTCTCTCCATACAGCCCGGAGTTCACCCTTCCTGATCCTAACTGGACCATCCCACTCTCCTTCAGCTTCACATTTCCTGACAAAGCAGTGCCGAGTTCTAATGACGTCTACTGCAATACCTCAGAGATGAACTACCAAGCTGAGGATGGGGAGGAACAAAAGACCTTTGATATGAATCCCTCAGAAGATCATGAGGAATTTAGTATCTCTTTACCGTCTGCATGTGGGAGTGGTCCTGAGACACTTCCCTGTGGAACTCTGCCAGACACCAACCCCCTGACACCTCCTTCTCCCCCTTCAACTGATACTCCCGTCCAGCCTACAGCGCACTCTCAGATGTTCCTTGCTGCCCAATCCCTCCATGCCAGGAATCAGTGGGAGGAACTGAAGGACTACCTGACTGACACCTGCTTCCCAACCTCAGAACACTCCGCTCTACAGACCCTCTACTACGAAGGTGTCTACGAGCTGTACAGGACAGAACTCCGCCTCAGACGCCTAACTCCACCTCAGAGATACAGACTGAGGAAGAGCAACCCCCTGCCAGCCTCCATATCAGGGGTGAAGTTCAGTGCCAACAACCACTTCGACAACAAAGCTAGGTCCCTGCTGGAAGCTGTGTTCAAGAGGAACAAACATCTGACTCCTGAGATAACAGAGATACTGACGAAGAAGACTGGGTTGTCTGCTAGGCAGATCAAGAACTTCTTTAAGAACAAGAGGAGCCGATCTTAGTACTTTCGTGTCACATTTTGTGCTTATTTTACTTTATCGAATTATGTTGAATTAAATTCTGCAATTTTACTGGTAATAAATCCTGAGGTCCAAGTATTCTGATCTTCAACCAATATACTTCAAACACAAAATGAAAATATTTGTAATATCTGTAAAATCATGCGATTACCGTCGCCAGCTGAGAGGTATTTAAATATGAGTGATTGAGGTATAATTCAAGGGAGGGTGGAGGTGGCCGAGTGGGTAGTAGCTGTGAAATCAAATTATAACTATACAAAATTTATAACAAGACAAGAAGTGGTGTCAGTGATTGGAGAAGTGGATTCCTGAGCCTGTGGTTTTGAATGTAGCGGAGATCCTATGGATTCCCGATGGGACAGCACTTGTCTGTTCTGTTGGGTAGGTTTCTGGTTTCCTCGTTGAAGGAAATCAACTGATCAGTTCACTACTTAGGTTAGTGAAAACTAGAAGAGAAGATCGTTAGCCAAAATGAACATGGGTAGAATGAATGGTGCTACCAATAATTTAAATAGGGCCAGAAAACACAACGGTGCGCACGGGCTAAAACGGCTCAAAGTGTACTGACCGCGATTTTTCGGCCTCTTAGCATGGGTTAATAAAAGGTATACACTATACATCACACTGGGTAAATTGAGGAATGTGCATTGAATTAACGGAGTCAATTGATACGAATTGCACTTTTCACTGTGGGCCTTCTATTGTACCACTCTATAACTGTTACACTTACACGAAGTTCTACGTGTAACATGATCTGTTTTAGGCACTAGTACGTGCTCTATTCTACGAATGATATTTTGCGTGACATTTTGACTGGTTTGGGATTTAAAATAGGCCTGTTCTTTGAACAATTCGCGTTGTACTAATTGGAGTTGTACTGAATGTTTGTTTCATTGTGTTTAAAATTTAAGATTGGGCCTGTATGACCAATTATCGCCCGAAAATGTTCTCACAAAATGGGGATTTTAACATACTATAAAAGTAAAACAGACTGGAATTGGCCACGATTCAAAAAGTATCATTTTCTAACCTAGAAAAGTTTAGATTGCGTAATTTGAGTTAATTAGTAAATAAAAGGTATACTTTTGCGTACAATTGCGGAATGTGCATTAAATTATAATGGAGGCTATTGATACAAATTACACTTCTCACTGTTGCGGCCCTCCTCGTGTACTCAATGACTGTATTCACAAAGTTAAAAGTGTAACATGATCTGCATGCTGGCAGCTGTAGTACGTGCTCTGTAGGACACTACGAATGTTAATCCTTTTTTGTATTAGATTAGATTAGATTAAAATTATGACAGGAATCATCTCAGATACTTCATGCAAGGTTTTCAATAAATTCCAAAAATAAATCTGCTTCTTCAGCAGTCACCAGTTAGAAAATACTTCTTCTAAAAACTGCAAGCTTCAGCTTCCAAACAAATTTATTCCTTTCCTTTTTGCTACTTTAGGATTATCTCTGAGATAATCGTTTTGCCTGTTCTTGTTCTCCAAATAATTTTTTCCTTCTATTTTCTGTAAGACGTTGTAGGAAACTTCCCAGAAATGCCCTTCCTTATCGAAATTATCAATTTTATACTGCTCCAGCGCAATCTTAAAATTATTAACATCATTTGAGGATTTAACATGCGAAGGTAATCTATTCCAATAATGTAATATGCGCTGTGATAAGGAACTCTTAAATAGATTATTCACTTTAGTGCTACTACTTTTACATTCTCTAGATTTACTTATAATATTCCGACCTGATCTACCAAGACAAAATACATCTCCACCATAGCTTACTAAATTGTTGACAATTTTAAACGTTTCTATCAGATCTCCTCTCAGCCTCCTTTCAGCTAGAGTTGTAAGATTTAGGGCCTCCAGCCGCGCTCACTGTATGGGAGTGTGCCAATTCCATTAACTAATCGAGTAAAACGTCTCTGAACACCTTCCAACAGTAAAATCAAATTCCAATTCCCATGAGCAGCAACTGGCGACCATAACTGAGCACAATACTCTAAATTCGGCCTCACAATAGTTTTGTAAATGTTAAGCAAGACTTTCTTATCTCTATTTATGAGGTTTCAGTGTAACCCATGCAATCATTTTATTTGCCTTTGATATACATGCCTTAATTTGATCATCCCACTGAAATGAATCATTTGCTATAACACCTAGATCCTTTTCAGTACTTTACACACCAATGCTAACATTATTAAGAATATAACTATTCCGTGGATTGTCATTAAAATCCAAATGTAAAAACCTTGCATTTCTCTGGATTGAAACGTAGTAACCATAGATTTTGCCATTTCTCAAGTTCGCCTATATCATGCTGTACTTCATTGAGATCCGTAGCGTTAGCAATTATCTTAAGGTCATCGGCAAATAACTGAGCATATCCAGAAAGATTAACTGGTAGGTCGTTAATGAAGATGACAAAGAGTAATGGCCCTAAAACTGACCCTTGGGGTGTCTCCTGAAAGTACTCTACGGACACTAGATAAGTGCCCACCTACGTTAGTCCTCATAGTCCTACCAGTTAAAAAGTCTCCAACAATATCAAGTAATTTACCTGAGATACCCATACTTTTCATCTTAGTGAGGAGCCTGTAGTGTGGGACGCTATCGAATGCTTTACAGAAATCAAGATAGAAAACATCTACAGGACAACCACTATCTAAGACGTTAAGTACAGTTTCTACAGATTCCAAGAGATTAGATAAACATGATTTCTTCTCCACAAAACCATGCTGACATGCTAAAATTTTGCCCTCGACAATATTCAAGATATAGCGTCTAATAAATCTTTCATAAATCTTACATACTATACTTGTGAGTGACACGGGACGATAGTTTAAGGGATCTCTCTTGCAACCTTTCTTAAAGGGGTTGGCAACTATAGAATTGACTAGCAGGAACGTGAAAATAATTATGTTTTTATCAATTCTCACCTAGCATGTTACACAATGGAGAAAATCTCACCTCTCTATCTTAATTATTTCGCGAGTTATTGCGGTTTAAAGATTTTAGCGCGATGACGTCACTGTGGCAGTAACATGTTATTGCGCTGCGTTACATTACTGCTGTATCGTGTTTTAGGTGCTAATTCCTTTACGATTCAACCAGATTTTTTATTTATTTATTTGATTCCTTGAAGTTTGGATCATATCCGTTTGTCGTAGTTTTCTCAGTCTTCAGTCATAACACATACGTTATCTATATTATTCATAACTGGTGGTCAGGGGATCTGAGTAGACATATTACTTACTGTGTGTGAAACCCCTTTTATATTTGCTCATCTCCTCTTAGCCATGAAAATACGCTAATCAAGACGAATAGGTTTTTGAAGTTTTAAATTTAAGAAGCCAAGGCATGCTTTCAAAAATTGACATTTATGATGGGTCAAAAATGCATGTGCGATATAACAGATCCATGTCCAACTTTGAAGACAGTGTACTCGTCAGAAAATTATCTAGCAAGCCGTACAATACAGGAAAGAACAATGTATCGGGTCATATGCAGTGACAATGGGGTTGGCAAGTATGGGAGCCCGGGAACAAGGGGAGGCATTAATGTTCCCCCTATTCCTGAAATCACACGAACAAAGCGACACCCGTACCCAGGCTTCCCTTCACATGGGATCACCTCTAATCACGGGCTCACCTATACACCACTCCCTGAATCTAGGGCTCACCTGATTTTCCCGGGCTCACCTCTATACTCAGTCACCCTAACCAGACTCACCTCATTGCCAGCCGTCACCATACGAGGCTCCACCTAATCCTGGGCTCCATCAATGCCTTGGCATAACCCCGATACAAGGGCTCAGCCTTACCAGACTCACCTCATTGCCGGGCTTCACCATAACAGGCTCCACCTTATCCTGGGCCTTACTGATATTTTGGACTAGCTCTGAAATATGGGATCACCCAAACGAGGCTCGCCCTTTCCTTGGGCTTCACCATACCTGGCTCCACCTTATCCTAGGCTCCACCTTATCCTGGGCTTCACCATAGCTTGGGCTCCCCCACACTTACTTGCACTCCCCTACCAACCGGGGCTACCCAATACTAACTCGGGCTCCCCCATACTAACCTGAGCTCCCCCATACTAACTTGGGTTCCCCCATTCTAACCTTGGTTCCCCCATACTAACTCGGTCTCCCCCATACTAACTCGGGCTCCCCCATACTAACCTGGGCTCCCCCATACTAATTCGGGCTCCCCATACTAATTCAGGCTCCCCCATACTAATTCAGGCTCCCCCATACTAATTCAGGCTCCCCCATACTAATTCAGGCTCCCCCATACTAATTCGGGCTCCCCCATACTAATTCAGGCTCCTCCACACTAATTTGTGCTCCCCCTTACTATCTTCCAGGGCTCCCCCATCACCTATACTATTTGATTATTTGTGCACCTCAACCAACTCGGGCTCACCCACAAACTCGGGCTCCCCATACCAACTCGGGCTCCCATAAACTAACTCGACGCTCTGTTATGGTGGAGCAATAATTTATACTAAATTATAGTAGGTTCCCTCACTTTTTACATGCATATTATACATGCTTATGCATTACTATCTTTCTGCTGACCTACTAATATTAGTATTGGCCATCATTACAATGCATATTGTTCATATGAAACTCGGCTATGCCTCGTCTAATATGCACTAATATGCATCTCAATGCTGTCAAATACTAATAAAATACAGCATTAACCTAGTGATCATAGCGCTGGGTTGTGGTGAACTGCCACTGTGACGCAATCGCGCGCTAACATAAAGGTGCGATATCTCACGATTGGAGGGGCTTAGAAACATGGGGATTTCACACATTTTGTTTTCACAGTATTTATAGGTAAATTAGATAATAAAATATGGTACTTTTTCTGTAGTTGCCAACCCCTTTAAACAACGAAACAACATGGGCTTCCTTCCATTGGAGTGGTATCTTACCTGAGGAGGCACACTCCTGTAATAATTGAGTTAATGCAGTCACAAATTCGTTATTACAGGCTAAGGCTTTTAGCAACTTAGGATGGACAAGGTCAGGACCTTGGCTCTTGCTAATGTCTAGTCTCTCTAACTCACTTCGTACTTCATCAATACTTATTTCAATGTCTTCACTAGCAAAACGATTCGTGATCAGTGACGTCACCATAGCACTCCTCAGGAAGGGGCCCTGCCGGTTCGTTTACGAAAACTGAGCTGAAGGCATCTGCTAAAACTTCAGCTGCCTCAGACTCGTTAGATGTCAAGCTACCGTCGTTCTTGTTGAGCGATCCAATACAAGATTTTAATACCCGTTTACTCCTCAAGTATGAGTAGAAAGGCTTACAGTTCTGTTTTTAGATTGGAAGTAATTGACTTCTCATACCTAATCTTTACATTAAACTCAGAATCTTCATACTTTTTTCTGGCAATTAAGAGCAATATTAAGGTTTGACGGTGTCGGATTGGCATCAAAAGCTGCCCACATTTTATCCTTTTTCTTTCTGTTTCTATTAAGAGTTGAATTGCACCAATTGGGTCTACTATTTATCTTGCTTTTATTTGGAACGATATCAACTACTGTCATAAGTTTACCATGCAATTCGTTCCACATATCTTGACTAGTGTTACTTTCTAGGCCGTCATAGTTCCAGTTTATAGAATTAGAAAATTGTAGAATTTGCTCATCATTAACTTTTACCCCAGACCTTTTTAACTTTTTGTTCAAAATGTCAAGTTTCTCACCAGGACGGTACAAGTTCATATCAGAGCAAATTCCCAAGTGGTCACTTTTTCCAAGAGGAGCCGTGATATTATGGTCAATTATTAGTGATTCATTCGTACAAAAGATCTGGTCTAATGTACTCTCCTGCACAACACCACCAACAAGTCTTCTCCTAGTTACCTTATTTGTTGCGAACCATGCATACCCACAGTTCTGCATAGTTTTCATAAATTCTATCTGCCGCAATAACGACTGGTTGGTAGTATTATGAGGAGCGCTCACAAAACCAGTCTCCCAGCATACATCGGGGAGCGTTAAAGTCTCCAACTACCACAGTTTCCTCGTTGCAATCAGCCAGTTTCACAAGAGCATTATTGAGAGTACTTAGCTGAGTTTCAGTATGGCATTCTGCTCTGTATACACATGCAATATTAATACGCCCAGCATTACTGTGTATATTAATTGCTACTGAGTCCGACACACAGCTATTAAACCAATCAATACAGTCAAATTAATATCGTCCCTGATGAAAATAACTGATCCACCTCGACCACTCTCGTAACTTGTCCTTCCGATTCCTTTTGCCACCTATGACAAAGTCCCTATCCCTGCGTACAATCGCATATCCTGGAAGCGCAATTTCAGCATCGTAAATATCTGAGTTCAAGTGTTTCACAAACGCAAATAATATCACTATTATATAGGTACAGTTTTTCAATTCCTCTATCTTGTTCATTAGACCATCGGCATTACAATAGAAAAATTTTAGTGGTGAGGGTTTTCGTTCATTCGTCTCCTCCGTTCTAGTCTCGCTAAAAACGAGCTTCACGGTCTGCCTGACACAGGTCAGGGTTGATCCAGTACACGTGTTTCACGCCAGTGTCCTCATCAACAACGTCCACCGAGTAGCCCTTTCCATCGTTACAGTAGTACTGAGCTCTCTGCCTTGAAACGAGTCTTACGATCAGGGGTCGTACCCTCACATTGCTGTCTTGATCCTTCTGTCCAGGTTTCCCCGCCCGAAAACAGCTTACAATGTCAGCCGCCGCGAATTCACACCGTTGAATTAAGAAGTCCATGTCTTGAGATTTCCGAGTTCTACCATCAATCGCCTTGCTCTCAGGGATATTGTTGATGACAACGTTGCATTCACGTTTCGCACGTTCCATGTTGTCATTGTCAATCTTCGAAACTACCGAAGTTACAAGTTTCTTGGAGTTTTCTACTGAAGTCACCTTCTCGATCACACTTTCTTGAGCTGATTTGGTGACATCAGCATAAGATTTCAGTGTTGTTTGGCACGTGTCTACCAATTCCTTAGATTTCTTTTTGGAAGGCTGTCTCTGTGGCGTCCTTAACAGTAGCACGCATTACATTGCATACTAGGTTCAACTCTTCTTTAACTATCAAGCGGATAGTATTGCAGTTAGTTCCACCTCTTGAAAATTCGTTGTCATTAGTTTCGCCCTCCTTTTTGAGAAAACGAGGCACAAAACAGTTAGCACAACTCCAACTAACAAGAGATTTCACTGCTCGAGCACTTAACCCAGACAGCCCTACACAACTAATATGAAAATGTACTTTGCAGTTATTGCAACGAATCCACACCTCATCGCTGCCAAGAAGCTGCTCACAGGGGCACACTTTTTGCATCAAGGCCTTTTTGGCACTAGGTGACAAACCACTTGATGCTTTCTTACTCCGACGTCTTTTAGATGAATCAGTGGCGGCAGCGGATGACTCCTCATCAATACCTGTGGTCAAACCAAGATCCTCAGTC
This sequence comes from Beroe forskalii, assembly GCA_011033025.1. Classification (NCBI taxonomy): domain Eukaryota; kingdom Metazoa; phylum Ctenophora; class Nuda; order Beroida; family Beroidae; genus Beroe; species Beroe forskalii. Next base: position 55,199 of record WFMF01000526.1, on the reverse strand, counting down.
TCTGTATACCCAACAGGACCATGAAGTTGCTGGTTGGCACTGATACTGGCATTATCTTCATCATTACTCCTTTCTGAGGCCTCTTTAGACATCATTTCCACAGTAGTTCACAGCAGTTAGAAATGTATAATTCCAATTAATAGCTTGTATGATTCGCTACAACAACTATACCCCGCCCCGTTTGCCCAGGCCAGTGCAATTTTAATTTATCGAGATTCTCGCCAGATAGGTCGTTGGTTACCGTACGTTTGGGCACCGCCCTTGGTTAATCAATACTCAGATAGGAGATATTATGGCTCATTTTGTTGCCTTGGCCACTACATTAATTATGTATAAGTTGCATACGCATAATGATTTCTGATTACTTTCAACTTTGAGTTACTTTTTAAATCTACGTTGCAACCCTAAATTTCGATTAGAAGCAGGAGCAGTTCATTAATCGTTAATTACCCAAGTAACGGTCTGCTTATCAGAAATCGAAGTGCTACATATTGGATTCTATTTTGAGCGGATAAAAGCCCCCAGCCAGGACAAAACTTCCCGGGGTAAGGGCTTAAGAAGTTGAGTTAAAGCTTGTGTTAGTAGAATAGTAGGGTTTTGTCGAGGAAAGGGGCGCTTTTGTCCGCCAGTTTTTACATTGTGGGGATTGAATGAAATTCAACAGACAATTCATGAAGCACACAAAAATAGAGAAATCTGATCTTTTTATTGCCTATGAAAGGTTCACCTCATGAAAGATACTGTTACAGGTTACTCGCGATGATAAATTAACCGTCCCCTCTCCCTTACAGAGCTTGTGTCACATGGCTCTCCGCTATCAATCAGTGAGCCTGGGTCAGGCCTGCCTCATCACGGCTCTCTACCTCCTCTCCATGGCCTTCTTCTTCCACTTGAGAGTGTACATCATGGTTGTCGGACCAGGCATGATTCTCTCCTACTTCTGGTTAAATGGCTTCGCTACACGGGGCTTCGATTGGAACTCCTGGCAGCTCTCACCTTACTCAAAAACGGTGTAATTTTAATCTACAAAACACTGTACAAAGATGCAGGGATTTCAGCATATTGCTTGAAGTGGATATTTACATATTTCAGCAACGAGTTATTGTACTCGATGCGCCGGCTTGTTAATGTGACCAAAAACATTGACCTGTCCTGGGTCAAATACTGAAACACCGCCAGACTTGTAACTGTTCACATGTATATGGAGTTTAGTTGTAAGTTTTGGTGTTCACTGGCAGCTCACCGATCAGTCAGTAATGTCGAGAGGTCTCATGGCGGACAACAGGCAGCCAACCAAATCACCAGAAGCCATCCATAGAGGACGTCCGCAATGAGGTTGGATCAGGTCAATGCACACGTTTGCGGATAAAGGGACGGGGGTGTTAGGCCAAATGCGAACGTCCGCAGTTTTTTTTTTTGGAAATTATGGATTCGCCGATATTTTTAAGTTTTTACAAATAGTTCCACAGTATTTTTGGACTTTTTCGAGCAAACCCGGACGTCCGGGGAAGAGTGGGGTCTTCGAATCGCGGAAAGGGGGCTCGAGAAGATCCAAAATGGCCAAAATTTCGCGGAAGTTCTATTTATGGATGGGTCCCAAGCAAAAGAAATAATTCGCATGATTTGGAATGAAAAGCTCTTCTTGATTAAGCTTAATCTTCCACAACTTGGTATTTTATATCTTAATGAAGTTTCTTATTATAAATTTCGTCCATTTAAATTCTGTATATTTCGGTTGATATTTCGGGTATTTCAAATCAGTTTCAATTTTCAAGAAAAATTTTGGTATCAATTGTCAATATTGAAAATAATGAAAAATGAGATATTTACAAAAAACATGGACATTGACGATATGAATGCTACCTTTTTTGTTATCTTACTGCCCGGCTATTATTGCAAATGGGCACTTCAACTTACCTTTGCTTCCCATACCCTAAAAAGTAGAGAGTGATGGTCTTGTCTCTGTTAATGCGCGGCTTTATTTGCACGTGGGCTCTTACCTTTGCTTCCCATGCCCTAACAAGTAGAGAGTAATGGTCTTGTCTCTGTTAATGCGCGGCTTTAATTGCACGTTGGCTCTTACTTGCTTCCCGCCTAACAAGTAGAGTGGTCTTGTCTCTGTTACCTTTTTAATTGCACGCTTTACCTTTGCCTCTTGTCTCTGCCCTAACAAGTAGAGAGTAATGGTCTTGTCTCTGTTAATGCGCGGCTTTAATTGCACGTGGGCTCTTACCTTTGCTTCCCATGCCCTAACAAGTAGAGAGTAATGGTCTTGTCTCTGTTAATGCGCGGCTTTAATTGCACGTGGGCTCTTACCTTTGCTTCCCATGCCCTAACAAGTAGAGAGTAATGGTCTTCCCTGTTATGCCCTCTTACCTTTGCTTCCATGCCTAACAAGTAGAGAGTAATGGTCTTGTCTCTGTTAATGCGCGGCTTTTCCCATGCCTAATTGGTCTTGTCTCTGTTAATGCGCGGCTTTAATTGCACGTGGGCTCTTACCTTTGCTTCCCATGCCCTAACAAGTAGAGAGTAATGGTCTTGTCTCTGTTAATGCGCGGCTTTAATTGCACGTGGGCTCTTACCTTTGCTTCCCATGCCCTAACAAGTAGAGTAATGGTCTTGTCTCTGTTAATGCGCGGCTTTAATTGCGCGGGCTCTTACCTTTGCTTCCCATGCCTAACAAGTAGAGTAATGGTCTTGTCTCTGTTACCTTTAATTGCAGGGCTCTTACCTTTGCTTCCCATGCCCTAACAAGTAGAGAGTAATGGTCTTGTCTCTGTTAATGCGCGGCTTTAATTGCACGTGGGCTCTTACCTTTGCTTCCCATGCCCTAACAAGTAGAGAGTAATGGTCTTGTCTCTGTTAATGCGCGGCTTTAATTGCACGTGGGCTCTTACCTTTGCTTCCCATGCCCTAACAAGTAGAGAGTAATGGTCTTGTCTCTGTTAATGCGCGGCTTTAATTGCACGTGGGCTCTTACCTTTGCTTCCATGCCCTAACTCTGTTAATGCGCGGCTTTAATTGCACGTGGGCTCTTACCTTTGCTTCCCATGCCCTAACAAGTAGAGAGTAATGGTCTTGTCTCTGTTAATGCGCGGCTTTAATTGCACGTGGGCTCTTACCTTTGCTTCCCATGCCCTAACAAGTAGAGAGTAATGGTCTTGTCTCTGTTAATGCGCGGCTTTAATTGCACGTGGGCTCTTACCTTTGCTTCCCATGCCCTAACAAGTAGAGTAATGCGCGGCTTTAATTGCACGTGGGCTCTTACCTTTGCTTCCCATGCCTAACAAGTGCACGTGGGCTCTTACCTTTGCTTCCCATGCCCTAACAAGTAGAGAGTAATGGTCTTGTCTCTGTTAATGCGCGGCTTTAATTGCACGTGGGCTCTTACCTTTGCTTCCCATGCCCTAACAAGTAGAGAGTAATGGTCTTGTCTCTGTTAATGCGCGGCTTTAATTGCACGTGGGCTCTTACCTTTGCTTCCCATGCCCTAACAAGTAGAGAGTAATGGTCTTGTCTCTGTTAATGCGCGGCTTTAATTGCACGTGGGCTCTTACCTTTGCTTCCCATGCCCTAACAAGTAGAGAGTAATGGTCTTGTCTCTGTTAATGCGCGGCTTTAATTGCACGTGGGCTCTTACCTTTGCTTCCCATGCCCTAACAAGTAGAGAGTAATGGTCTTGTCTCTGTTAATGCGCGGCTTTAATTGCACGTGGGCTCTTACCTTTGCTTCCCATGCCCTAACAAGTAGAGAGTAATGGTCTTGTCTCTGTTAATGCGCGGCTTTAATTGCACGTGGGCTCTTACCTTTGCTTCCCATGCCCTAACAAGTAGAGAGTAATGGTCTTGTCTCTGTTAATGCGCGGCTTTATTTGCACGTGGGCTCTTACCTTTGCCTCCCATGCTCTAACAAGTAGAGAGTAATGGTCTTGTCTCTGTTAATGCGCGGCTTTAATTGCACGTGGGCTCTTACCTTTGCTTCCCATGCCCTAACAAGTAGAGAGTAATGGTCTTGTCTCTGTTAATGCGCGGCTTTAATTGCACGTGGGCTCTTACCTTTGCTTCCCATGCCCTAACAAGTAGAGAGTAATGGTCTTGTCTCTGTTAATGCGCGGCTTTAATTGCACGTGGGCTCTTACCTTTGCTTCCCATGCCCTAACAAGTAGAGAGTAATGGTCTTGTCTCTGTTAATGCGCGGCTTTAATTGCACGTGGGCTCTTACCTTTGCCTCCCATGCTCTAACAAGTAGAGAGTAATGGTCTTGTCTCTGCTCCTCCACCTCCTCTTCCAACACCACCTCTTCCTCGTCCACAATACTCCCTGAGAAAACACAAGGTAACGGCTCAGTCGCAATCTTAAATTTTTTATTTCATTAATTAGACCTAAATATAACTATCTAAAAACCAAGTAATTTAAACATGATTCTTTCTAACTTCATGGAGAAAGCTCTAACTTTTGTGCCACATAAAAGATCAAGTTTCAAGGCCAACCAGCGGTCCTGCATTTTTATCTGCTAATTCTAAGGTCACATATTATTGATTATCATATTATTGATTACGGTACCCCATGGTTAAACTGGCCAGGGGCCGGGCTCCTGTTAAATTCTTAAATTGGTTATTATTTCAAGTTTGGTTATTATTTCAAGTTTTGTTTTGATTATTAACGATGTGAATTTTCAAATTTCTGCTCTATTGATTAATTTCATGTTCCTTAAGTGACTCCCAATGAATTCGATAGTTCCAGATCTCTGATCAAACTTTCTAAGCAATGAAAAAATTCTTTTCGCAACAGTACTGCAGTAAATTTCACAAAATGGTTCCTTCATAATTTTTATTAAATTTTAAAGTACTTTATCTCGAGGATGGTAAAGCAGACACTGAGCTTAGCAATCATCACGCTTACGCTGATACTCCTTACTGATTCAAGAAAATCAAAGGTAACCTATTCTCGTGCATGTGTTGAGTAGATTATCTGATTATGTAAAGGGCATCAAGTATTGATCAAACTAATTGTTACCTCAAAATTCTATGCAGAGAGTGACTTCTAATCTGAAACCGATTTCATATTATATATCTTACCCGGATGGCCAAAAATCATCGTTAACACCGAAAAATAAGTATTTCATTCTTTTCTTAGATAAGCCAAGAATTGGAGGAACAGCTTGAAGGCCTTGAAGACATGATGAGGGTATCGCACGAAAGCATCTAGTCCCTAAACAGTTCGGTAGCGGACTTAACGAAATCTATCGCTTCACTTGTGCAGTTTACTAGTGATGAAGTGTCTGAGATGAAACTAAGACTTGCTCAACTTGAGGAGACTTGCAGTCCAGCCAACACAGTTGATGGGGGCTGGACTAATTACAGTGAATGGTCTGGATGTTCCAAAAGTTGCGGAACAGGCATTCAAACAAGGACAAGATCGTGTTCCAATCCAGTTCCAGCTAACGGAGGTTCTCAATGCTCAGGTCCGGAACAAGAAACAAGAAACTGCAACCAGAAGCCTTGTCCAGTTGATGGGGGCTGGAGTGAGTGGGGACCTTGCCAATTTACTGTGGTACATGCACACCAAAGTTGGTGTAATCCTAGGTGTGACGAAATGTACTTTAGTACCACATCAAGATACTGCAATAATAGTCCAACGCATTTTTGCACTGACCCCCAAAATCGAATATAACAAGCTGATTTCACGTGGATCTGTTCATATTGAGTCCCCTGAGGTCCCACAAAAAAGTCTACCAAAATCGGAGTGGGGCAAATACGATTTTTTTCAATTTTCCCTCAGGCGCATGGGCGCGTATGTTCAAAATACCATATCTCAGCTTCTGAATGAGATACAGACCTCCATGAGCACCTTAAAATGACCGCAATGGTCGAATTATGTTGGGCGGATGAGGTTTCCGAGGCCCCAAAACCTTCACTTTTTGAGATATCGTCATGAAACCTATATGCTAATAGCTTATTTGAACATACGCAGGTAATAATATGACAAGTCAAACAAATCTCGACATTAACCACCACAAAGTGAAAATATTGAGCTAATTATGCATGTATCAGATGTTATTGGAGCAGCTGACGTTACAAAATAATTCTGAGTGGATTGAATACTGATATTTTGGCTATGCAGTATGCAATTCCCTCATCTCAGGCACATATAGATCCGAAAATTATAAGCTCATCCACTCCACTATGAAGCTATTTTATGAATAGTAGCCTGGATAGTAGCCTGGAAAATAAGTTATTGGTTTGCTTAAAGCAGCAATTGCCTTGGATAGTGGGTGCTTCGGGGCTAATTATCAATTATTGGCATTTGAGCTAATTATGCATGTATCAGATGTTATTGGATCAGCTGATGTTACAAAATAGTTCTCAGTGGATTGAATACTGATAATATGCAATTCCCTTAGACACATCTATATCCGAAAACTAAATTGTCGAAAATGATGATTAGGTTTATGAGTAGGTTCATGAAGTTGTGTCGACTCTACTTTGGGCTTAACTGAGTTTGAATAATCCAAATATAGCTATTTTCATGGTGGTAAGCACTAAGCAGGTATGGCTAGGTAGTAAGCAAAATCTACAAGGACAGCAAAACCGACATTTGACCAGTGGCGACATATTTTTGCAATTTAAGAGAGTAAGAGGCAAAGGTTATAGAACTGCCTATCAAAGCAACAGGAAGCAGTTCAAATGTAACATCACGTCCTCACGTGTTTTTTGGAGTAAATTCCTTCTTGACAGTTAGGTTTGATAGCCGAAATACCCTGCTTTTAGCAGGGTGCCCTACTTTTTGGAAGTTGCCCTGCAAAACCCTCCTTTTACCCTGTCATGTTGTCATGTGGATTTTGCCCAATTTTCTGGGCTCGACGAAATACAATCAAAGAATGGTCTCCTTATTGTATGCCAGGAAGAGGCACCAATTCTCAATTGCCCTACTTTCCGAGGCTTTTGCCCTACATATTTTGGGGCATAGAACTGCCCAGCCAAAGGATTCGCAAAGTTGAGCAGAGCTATGTTTGGATATATGAATATATCCCAAAACCCAGCCTACTTCCATTTTATAATCTTGGAGTGCATCCAAAACCATTATGTGATTATACATCCTTTCGGATTCTGGACGATGACCATGAAAAGATTCACAGAGTGAAATTCTTGAGTTGTGGTTTAAGCAATGATGTATGCTTGAGGAAGATTTGGTAACAGAATGGTGGTCATTTGGACACAATAAAGCAATAAGGGAAGGATGATTGAGTGTGAATGATTTATTTTGAGCTCAAAAAGGCAGTAAGATGTGCTTAAGGAGAATAATGTATGATCTACCTATATCTTATCTTCAGCTTTTAATGATAATATGAGATTTCCTTCAGATTCAAACCGTAGACTTGAATAATATTGTAACTTGTCTCAACTGAACATTAATTAATGTTCATACCATGATAGCGAAGAAATATTCAATGAGGATTGAGGGTGTTTCAATGAACATGGATCCAAAACAGCTCATATTGATACTCGTTCATCTCAGTTATTATGGTTAAATCATAGGAGTAACACTTAATTATAATGTGCATGTGGGCCTGATGCTATTATACCAGGTGACCTCTATAATTTTTATAGCAATGAAAACTCAGAATCCCAGGTAACAGATAGAAACTAACACTATGGCCTAATCAAGACTCCTGGAAGTTCCTGTGTCCTCAGAATGCATCCCATTCAAGACGATCAATTGACATTTTCTTTAAAAGTAAGAGTTGGTTTGAAGATAATGGATAATCTGATAGTAACATTGCATGAGGTCAGCAAACGAATCAAGTACCTATGTCCATGCCAGACCTAAGCTTCGTGAGTTTGTGAGCTTTCGTACTATCTATCAATCTAGATGATCGATGTTTAACTTTTCAACCATGTAAGTTGAGTGGATGGAATTGAAGTTTGAGTTCCTGTCCAGCACCGTGATAGGAATTGGCTAACATGTGTTGTTCCATATGCTATGAAACCAAAGATTCATTATATCAATCTAGACTATATCGTAGAAATGTAACTGTTGTCAACAATTTTTCTGATGGTCTTGTAGTTTTGGATGCTTCATGTACTGTGACACGAGACAGAACCAATACGTTTGAAACTTTCTGATGGTTGACATGAAATGCCAATAATTGATAATTAGCTTTGAAGTACCCACTATCCAAGGCAATTGCTGTTTTAAGTAAACCAATAACTTATTTTCCAGGCTACTATCCAGGCTACTATTCATAAAATAGCTTCATAGTGGAGTGGATGAGCTTATAATTTTCGGATCTATATGTGCCTGAGATGAGGGAATTGCATACTGCATAGCCAAAATATCAGTATTCAATCCACTCAGAATTATTTTGTAACGTCAGCTGCTCCAATAACATCTGATACATGCATAATTAGCTCAATATTTTCACTTTGTGGTGGTTAATGTCGAGATTTGTTTGACTTGTCATATTATTACCTGCGTATGTTCAAATAAGCTATTCGCGTATAGGTTTCATGACGGTATCTCGAAAAGTGAAGGTTTTGGGGCCTCGGAAACCTCATCCGCCCAACATAATTCGACCATTGCGGTCATTTTAAGGTGCTCATGGAGGTCTGTATCTCATTCAGAAGCTGAGATATGGTATTTCGAACATACGCGCCCATGCGCCTGAGGGAAAATTGAAAAAATCGTATTTGCCCCACTCCGATTTTGGTAGACTTTTTTGTGGGACCTCAGGGGACTCAATATGAACGGATCCACGTGGGGTCGGCTTGTTGTATTCGATTTTGGGGGTCAGCCTATTTTTATGCAAAAATGCGTTGGACTATAACCCTGCACCAGCTAATGGAGGCAATACGTGTCCAGGAGAAAGGAGGAAAATTTGCTGAAAACTGTAGCATGTACCGGTGTATTTCTTGCTTGTGTAAAATTTCCGTGTGATTCCAATGAACCAATTATAACAATGAACCAATTATAACATTTATTCTATGATCATGAATCATAATCCAAATTTAATGATTCTACAATAATCCACAAGATTTCATATTTGAATCATGGAGGGAAGAATAAATAAGCACATTGATGTCGCAAATGCCTGAAGTAAATACTAATGGTGCGGAAGGCACACGACAGAATCTGTAAGATTTTAGGCACTTCCGGTGCCAGCGAACCTCACCAGCGTTCACTGGCAGGCTTTTTTGGTGAACGAGTTCGGCCAGTGGTGAAACATCGTCGCCGACTCCCGTCAACATGTCTAACGACAGATGGATGCATTTCCTAGTACTAATACAGTGAGATAACGAAACTTCAAAACGTTTCGTGATTTATTATTTTAGTTGTCAGTTCAAATTCACATATAATGAGTGTGGAATTCAAGATTGAAGCAAAATAGGAAAAAGATTGACATTATACCTTTTATGTTTGGTCCTGTCTCGATAAGGTCTGTGTAGGCAGTAGGTAACTTGCACTTCAAACTTGTACTGATGTTGTACTCTGAGTGATTTACAATCGTCTGTCAATAATTAAGGTATTAAGAGATGAAACTGCTGAGTGACGGTGGAAACCTTCCAATCACCACCACTCGTCAGTCATCAGCATCACTTTACTGCTATAATGTAGTAATGTAGGCAGTAGCATTTAAAACTCAACATACCAAATAACATAAGTAACATTGCCACGCGGGTATCTGCCATACCTTGGAGTGGGAGTAGCCATACCTTGGAGTGGCATTAGCCATACCTTGGAGCGGCATTAGCCATACCTTGGAGTGGCATTAGCCATACCTTGGAGTGGCATTAGCCATACCTTGGAGTGGCATTAGCCATACCTTGGAGTGGCATTAGCCATACCTTGGAGTGGCATTAGCCATACCTTGGAGTGGCATTAGCCATACCTTGGAGTGGCATTAGCCATACCTTGGAGTGGCATTAGCCATACCTTGAGTGGCATTAGCCATACCTTGGAGTGGCATTAGCCATACCTTGGAGTGGCATTAGCCATACCTTGGAGTGGCATTAGCCATACCTTGGAGTGGCATTAGCCATACCTTGGAGTGGCATTAGCCATACCTTGAGTGGCATTAGCCATACCTTGGAGTGGCATTAGCCATACCTTGGAGTGGCATTAGCCATACCTTGGAGTGGCATTAACCATACCTTGGAGTGGCATTAATCATACCTTGGAGTGGGAGTAGCCATACCTTGGAGTGGCATTAGCCATACCTTGGAGTGGCATTAGCCATACCTTGGAGTGGCATTAGCCATACCTTGGAGTGGCATTAGCCATACCTTGGAGTGGCATTAGCCATACCTTGGAGTGGCATTAACCATACCTTGGAGTGGCATTAATCATACCTTGGAGTGGGAGTAGCCATACCTTGGAGTGGCATTAGCCATACCTTGGAGTGGCATTAGCCATACATTGGAGTGGCATTAGCCATACCTTGGAGTGGCATTAGCCTTACCTTTGAGTGGCATTAGCCTTACCTTGGAGTGGCATTAGCATACCTTGCCATGGCATTAGCCTTGGAGTGGCATTAGCCATACCTTGGAGTGGCATTAGCCATACCTTGGAGTGGCATTAGCCATACCTTGGAGTGGCATTAGCCATACCTTGGAGTGGCATTAGCCATACCTTGGAGTGGCATTAGCCATACCTTGGAGTGGCATTAGCCATACCTTGGAGTGGCATTAGCCATACCTTGGAGTGGCATTAGCCATACCTTGGAGTGGCATTAGCCATACCTTGGAGTGGCATTAGCCATACCTTGGAGTGGCATTAGCCATACCTTGGAGTGGCATTAGCCATACCTTGGAGTGGCATTAGCCCTACCTTGGAGTGGGAGTAGTTGGGGGGCGTCATGCACGGGTATGCGGGCTGCACCCCCAGCGCCCCTGCTCGATGAGATGGCTCCCCCGCCACTGTCACTCTCGCTCTCCGTCTCGCTGAAGACGCCAATGGGCAGGATCTCGCTGAGTCGCTCCTCACTGCCCGCAGGGCTCACTGCGGGGGTCCCCTCTTCGGGGGTCTCACTCGGCGTGTACTTGAAGGGCTGCGTCCCGAAGTTAGCCCGGACTCTGACTCCCTGGTTAGAAAAAGTTACATAAAAACATATCAGTTATCAAAAGCTGTATATAGCACCATTTTATGGTGCCAAAGACACGTTGATGTCCACTTCAATTCTCCATGCTCAGATTTTATAAAGCGTCAAAAACATTTGTCCAATAACTCGCAACTCTAATACCTCCCTTCCTGTGGATGTGAATGACAGGGAAGAGTCCAGCCGGCACATCTTGTTGTTCCCCCTGGAGTACCATACCGTTGAGAGTGAAGTAGACACTGCCGACTGCAGGGTTAGCTGCCACCCAACCAATGCCTGGGAAGGGGGCCAGTGAGGGTTAGAGAGGGGATCCTTAACTAGGGTTAGAGAGGGGATCTGAGGAGTCAACATCAGTGAGGGTTAGAGAGGGGATCCTTAATGAGTGCTAGAGAGGCAATCTGAGGAGACATCCTCGATGAGGGTTAGAGAGGGGATCTGAGGAGACAACCTCAATGAGGGTTAGAGAGGGGATCTGAGGAGTCAACATCAATGAGGGTTAGAGAGGGGATCAGAGGAGTCATGTTCAATGAGGGTTAGAGAGGCAATCTAAGAAGTCATCCTTTATTAGGGTTAGAAAGGGGATCAGAAGAGTCTTCTTTAATGAGGGTTAGAGAAGGGATCTGAGGATGTGGGATTAGGGGTTGTTGTAAACAGTGAAGATAAGTAGCCGGCAGTTTTGGAAATAGTACCAGGAGTCTGCAAATCACCACGATACACTTACCAGCAATGTCTCCCACTTTGACAGAGCAGTTTAGTCGGACACTCTTCCACGCCAGGATGGTAGGTCCGCAGTAGTGATACGCACGTCCGTTACTAGAGAGTACGGAATACACTGTTACTAACAAGCTAATGAAACCTCAAGAAATTGTTTGCGGTCATCAGCCAGATATACCTCTAAACTCTAAAAATATCAATTCTGGTTTCATGATCAGATATCCACTATAAATGCCAATCAAAGAAGAATCAATCCATATCTAAAACAATCAGGTACTGTCCTGTAGTATTGATTAATTACAAACCCACCCATATTTGATGCCGTATGGTAAAAACCTTCACTGTTATAGACAAAAAGAATTAAAAAACTTATAACAGATCAAATATGAGCGGGTTTATAATTTATATGAATCAAAACATATGCAATTCCCCCCAGTCTTGGCTTATCCCACCTGTGGAAGAGCACAGTTCCGGAGGGGTTGGTCCAGGAGGAGGTAGTGGAGTTGGAGGGGGGAGGGGGCGCGAAGCCGAACGAGACGATGTTACCACCCTGCTCCTCGGGGGAGTCCCCGCTCTGCAGCAGCTGTATCTCGTAGTAGTACGAGTTAGCCTGGTGAGAGGGGGCGGCGTCACTGATTTTGCTCAGCAGTAAAAAGCGGAGGTAGTGAAAAGGGTTTGGTAAAAACCCAAAATAATGATTTTAAACAATTTTATTTGATCCCAGCACTAGAGATAGATATTATAAAACATTGTTTCCTGAAATGAAAATCTTTCATCTACCCTATCAACTACCCTTTGGAGGAGGAAGGGTAGTGAAAAGGGTGGCAAAAAGGGAGTTAAAAGGTCAGCAAACCCCGAAATAATGATTGAAAACTCTTTTACTGGATGTGTTAAAGAGGTTACTTCACTACTTCAGAGCAGGAAGGTCAGTGTAGCGAAAATGTGCTAAGAATACGTCATCGCAGAAGACAGTAGTTATAACGATAGAACCACTCAGTTGTACAGTGTACATATCGTGGTATGTGTACTGTACGATGTTTGTGTGAACAACTCACGGACGAAGGGATGCGGGTGTTGGCGTAGATGAGGACTCCCTTGGGTTGCCCGGGGGGCGGGGTCACATCGCCCAGGAAATGCAGACAGGTAGACAGCTGGGAGAAGATGGTTCCACGAACTGTGGGGTAGTCGCAGCAACTCTCCCACTTTGTCTGTATCATCTGCATAGAGGAGGGTGTTGGTGGTGGATTGAGGAGGGTAAGGGTGGTGTATTGGGAGAGTGACTTAGCACAGAGGTTAGAATGGACATACTCAATCAAGGCGAGCATTTTAAAAAGTCATGAGAAACTGCAGTCCCTGCTTCGCAAGGAGTAGTAACTTCACCTGCGGTTGTTTCTTTGGTAGCGGAGGAGGAGGTGGGTGGGCGCAGTCGTGGTACACCATCCTGAGGTGCTCACACAACGACTCAATGACAGACAGTCTGTTCCCTGGAGGCAGTGTTACGAGTCTTATAGATAACCTCCAAGCAATGATGGATTATCGGAGCTATGTTATTCACAAACTCAATGATTGGGTTCCCCAACTAAGATAAATGTAGAAAACTGCCAGGACCCAGGGATCAAACCTGCAGTACAGTTGTGGGCAATGGACGACATGGCCTCCGTTATTTCATTGTTGTGAGTCAGGAACTCGTCAGCAAAGCTGGGATCTCTAACTTCCAGACTCAGGACCATGAACGCTCGGGTTTTCAACTCCGCTAGGATTCTGATGAGGGGTAATTACCCTTCAATCAAGGTTATTAAGAAAAAGAAAATATAAGATCTGTGCATAAATTCAAATAATTAATACCGGAAACATACATATTGACACAAGAAATGGAAGTTATTTATCAACTTATCAAAGTGACAGGCTCGGTGACGCACCTGCAGGAGACATGAGAGGGACTGGAAGCGTCCCCAGATCCAGGGTCAGGGGGTAGTGTTAGCTTTATGAAGCGGTGCAAGACATCCACCAACTGACTGGTGATGTCCAGACTGTCAATGGGCAGCACCTCCTTCCTCGGGGGCATGAGCCGGGCAATGGGACAACTCATCTCAACCCCGGCATCGTCCACCACAGTAGCGACACCTTGCCGCTCAGAGAGGGCAGCTACCACGCCTTCTATTATTACCTCTCCTTTTACCTGGGCGGGGATGTGATGTTTCTTAGGAAGTGACGATATAGTTCATTTAAACGATCAGAATTAATCTGTAACACCCCTGGAAATAGCAATAAAATTCACAAGACAATAGTCGGCAGCAGTACTATTGAACAGCAGTTCACCTATAACGAAATTCATCATTATAAGGTGTATTAGAAAGCTTCTGACTTTCCAACTCACTCTGCTATTTCAGTACCTGGACGTGTGATCCTGTTCTGATGTACTCCTTGAAGCCGCCGAGTGCCGCCAGCACTGCCATCAGCTGCCTGGCGTTCCTCATGAGGGTTCCCATGTTAGGAGAGGGCGCACTGCCGCTTGCACTGCTCTTCAGATCGCGTATCATGTCAGCAGACTTGGAGAGCGATGCTCCTAGCACCTCCTCTATAGCCTTACTCCACTGGAGAGAGGAGGACGTTGTGAGGAGGACGTGTAACAGAGAGATGACCTTGCTAGCGAGCGAGCTGGCAACTTGCCCACTGATAAACGGCCTGACCGGATCACTCCGCAATATCTCCTTGTTCTTCTCGTAGCACAGGTGCTCCGTGTTGTGGTGGCGTTGCTCGCCCGCTCCCTCGTCAGCGGCAGGCGGCTCTATGGAGATGATGAAGCCACTCGCCGCCCACTTAGCCGCCTTCCTCGCACACACCCTGAACTCGTCGGTGAGGAGCTCCGCCTTGCCACTCTGACTCATGCTCCGGTCCATCTGTATGATCTTCTCCATGTACGTGGTTTGGGAGAAGAGCCGGGTGTCGGCGCTGATCAGGGGCTGTATCACCTCGTGGGGTTGCTGATTGGGTCGCTTGTGGATGTAGACAGTGACTCGCTGGTTGAAGCTCATCACCTTGTTAGGGTCTGTGAGAGCTGCGTCGCACCTAGCTGCTTCACTGACAGGACTTATCAAACTGGGAGCTAGTTTGACTGTGTCTGCTGGCGAGCCAGGGACTAAGTACTCCCCCAACTTGTCAACCAAGAGGTGCACTATGTCCGAGGCAGTGTTGTCCCCTTGGGAAGGCGTGGGGAGGGTCACCTGAGCACACTGCCCAGCAGACAGGAGGGGTAGAGCTAGCCGGAGGAGTTGTAGCACAGTCAGGACCAGCTTGGGACTGGGTCTGTGGTCCACCAGTAGGTACAGTAGGTGGGAGATGCATACTCCTTGGGATATGATGGCTTTACCCAGACGAGTCCTAGGGAGAGGGCTGTTATTCACTTAATAAAGGAACAGAAATATCAGAAATATCGGCGTCAAGATAGGGAACTCAATGGTCAAAAATCAATAATACCTCAAATCAAGCGAACTTTCGGTAGTATAGATACATTTCAGTGTTCAAACTTTCAAAATGAAATCACCGAATTACTAAGTAACTAACTTGGAGAGCTTTAGGAGCAAGGATAGAACGTTGTGAAGAATGTCGTTGCCTGCAGTATCTTGGACCCCTGCTTTTTCAATAGCCCGAGCAAGATGGTTGGTTAGGACCATTGCTACCTGACTAGCTAAAGCACTGATCTCCCAACTCTGGTCCTGACTTTCCCAAGACGTGCACCGGTGAGCTAACACCTGGAGTCGAAGTGAGTAATAAGAGATAAGAATTGCCGTGATATATGGGGAACCAAAAACCCTTGCTTTCATTTGAAGCGCCTTGACGGTTGGTCGTGGTGGCGAAATTTGCACATTCGACCGGTAGTAGCGCATTTTTAAAATACGCGCAAAGCCGCGCTTTTGCGCGCGAGAAGATCAACATATTTATACTGGCGCGTTACTAAAAAGTGGCTGTGACACTGGCAAACAAATAATATTGTATACAAGCAGTAGTGTACCCGGAATCCGGCCCAAGCTACAGACGATATCTGCTGCTGAGTTTCCATGTCACGATTTGAGGAAATAGAACCGGCGAGCAGTGTGTCGATTAACTTCAGCAAACCACTAGTCAAGAGACACGTGTCATCAGTCCTGAAACAACGTAAATGTTAAAAGAAGTTCATTCAATGTATAGAACACTACAACCATGGTATATGAATTTGAAGTATAAATACATTGCAAGTACAAAGCAATAAACTTTCTACAGAAAGTAATATACACACAGGTTCATGCCAAATAAATGGAAGGTTTATTAACTACCGTTATTCAGGGTTATTATAAAGCATCATCAAATTACATTGGACTTGGGAGTGCCTATTGATATTGATGAGGATGAATGAGACACTACGATATCCAATAAGTGCCAAGGAGAGTATCAGACTACATACCGTTACAAAATCACACTTCACATTGCTACTTAATAGTTTATTATTGGCGGTTTAATCACCGAATACCTTAACCTCAAATATATAGTCGGAATTATTATAGTCGAAAAATTTTAATCGCAGAGGGTCTAACCATATGGTCGACTTAATTAATAATAGTCAAAATTCTTGCCGATTTTAAACTTATTCATTTGGTTTTTTGGAGCATCAGGATAGTAATAGTAGTAGTTAACGTGGGTCATTTTGAGTCAATTTTTTCATCATATAATTAAAAGTATTAATTCAAAACATAATGGACTTCATAATGGACTTCATAAAGGACTTCATAAAGGACTTCATAATGGACCTCATAATGCATCAGAACATCCTACTCTTAATAAAACGTCTCCCCTGACGAGTGATGACCTTCAGACTCTAAATTTGAAACATTCGTGATGCTGTAAATCTAGCAGTGACGGGTCTGTCAGAAGGATTTAGCTAAATCGTCTGTCCCATGAGTTAGATATACAGTAACAGCGTTGGCTGCTGTGAAATGAATCACTTTGATAGCCTGTAGATCAGACGTAGCCCACCAGAAAGAGCCGTCAAGGGTTGCAATAGTATGATTAAGAAAAACTATGAAATGAAAAACAGAATGAATGATGGTAGCATCCCGAGTAACCTGAAAACGCAGATCATCACACCAATATTCAAGAAAGGTGATAGGTCACATACTGCAAACTGCCATCCTATATCATTAACATCCCACTTAATAAAAATCTTCGAAAGAGTCATCAGGAAACAACTGGTAAACCACCTGGAATCTAACAACCTGCTCTCCAGGAATCAACATGGATTCAGAAAAGGACGAAGTTGTCTCACACACCTTCTCAAACACATCGACTCAGTAATCCAGAGCATCCTTGATGGCAACGAACATGATGTGGTCTATCTTGACTTCGCCAAGGCGTTCGATAAAGTTGACCATGAGATCCTCCTTCACAAGCTCCAGAAGTTTGGCGTAGAGGGGAAGCTCCTTGCTTGGATCCAACAATTCTTGATCAACCGACAACAAGTCGTCTCTGTAAATGGAGTACATTCCATATCTTCACTCGTTCTTAGTGGTGTCCCACAAGGCTCTGTACTCGGTCCTATTCTCTTCCTCATCTACATCGATGACCTTGAAACTGTCTGGATGGTTCAACTTCCGAAGCTTTGCTGACGATACTGTCTCAGTAAATCTGTAAGCTGCTGCGAAGACCAGACTATTCTCCAACAAGATCTCCTGAAAGTCATCGATTGGTCCGTAGCAAATAACATGCTACTTCACGAAAACAAGTTCGAGCTCCTCACCTACAGAACACCTAAAAGCCACCTTCTCCAGTAACTCCCATTCACATCCCAGTGGACCAAGTACATCACTACATCTGGTCAAGAAATACTCCCGGCACCAAGTGTTAAAGACCTTGGCATAATGCTCAGTGCTCACCCCTGACTTGAAATGGTCGACTCAGGTAAAGACCGCTGTCGAAAGTGCCAACAAAATGGCAAACTGGGTGCTTAGTGTCTTCTCAGACAGATCCCGAAATACCATGCTCACCCTCTTCAAGTCCATTGTCCGAAGCAGACTGAATACTCTTCTCCAGTATGGAACCCCACACTAACGAGTGATATCCAAAGGCTAGAATCACCACAAAGAGCCTTCACCCGTCAAATATCCGGCTGCAAAGGTCTCAGTTATTGGGAACGGCTAAAAAATGTCAATCCAGAGACGCCGAGAAAGATACATCATCATCCAGGTTTGGAAGATTCTCAATGGTATCGCTCCCAATGACCTCCAACTGAAGTCCTACGAACACATCCGGCTAGGAACTCGATGCTCTGTTCCACCTCTACCCAAGAAAGTTCCATCCTACGCCAAGTCACTGTTTGATAAATCATTCGCAGTGACTGGCCCAAAGCTTTGGAACATTCTCCCCTGCAGCGTCACCTGTGCTCCGTCCATAGAGTCTTTCAAATCGAGACTAACATCCCATATCATGATCACGTATCCAGATCAACCACCAGTACCCGGGTATACCTCTCCCAACTCAAACTCGCTACTGGACTGGAGCACAGGTGGTCTACAACAGATGGTCTAGCTCGGATTTCCAGCAAGAACCTACAAGAGGTACAAGAGGTAGGTAGGTATGAACCGCACCTCCTAATCTAGTACTCTCTTGCTCTTTCTGGGTTAACACTTCGCCCCCCCATAGAAGTACACAACACTAACCTGGAGAAAGGGATGATGCAGACTAGAGCCACAGTTTCACTGCACTGCACCAGGTGGGAGGCAGTGAGTTTCACCAGAAGTTGGAGAGTCGAGCTGAAGTCTGCCCGGACCTGCTCTGTCATTCCGCCGCAGTGGAGTTCCTCAGTCCGCGGGCCACACCGCAACATGGTGGCAACTGCAGGGGCATTCATTAATAAGGGGCGGGCAAATACATGTTCTTCATTGTGAACTTTAGGATTCAAATGTATTGAGATGGGGCATTCATTATTAAGGAGCAGGCAAATACTTTCTTCAGATCAAGGTTAAGAAGAATTTACCCTTTTTGTCGGTGCTTCAATTTATCTATTTGGCAGTGTTTCAATTCAAAACTTAGGTGTTGGTTCAATATAAATGCTGAATTATGCAAAGAATCGAGTGGCCGAAGCTCGATAATTCATGGAAATTATGTAAATCAGTTCTATTTCTTATTTATTTTTTAAAATTTAATATCACAAATAGTACACACAACAAATTATATATTGTCACTCGCCCTATAAATATAAAATCATTTATGAAACATGAGGGCGCCCCAACCAAAAGATTTGAATAATCATAGTTGAATAAATAATAAACATAGTAGGGCACGTGCTATGAGTGGGGCACGTGCAGAGTAGTCAAAGCTACTCTATACTACACAATTACGCCTAAAAATCTTAAATCACACAATGGGTTAGCGACACAAAGACCGTTGCAAGTGGTGCTTTATAGCGGGGAGTGTCACTGTCCCAATTTACTTTTTTGAGTTTGGGACTGGTTTTTGGGACAATTGGGACAACTGGGACAAACAAAAAGTTGAAAAAATCAGCCAATTACCATTTTTTTCATTGATCCAAGTTTTTCGATCATTGAAATGAAAGTTACATTCATACATTATTACATTCATACTACTATACTAAGAACATATTTTGGTTGTGTTTGTTTGCAGTTGTTAATAAACTAATAAGTGTTCCCACTTCCCTATACCAAATTCTATGATAGGAAAAAGACAGTGCCAGTTGCAACGCAGCAAGTGCCGCTATGTAACAGGCTGAGAGACAAAAACACTGCCGCCTCAAAACACAATCATTTGAGCCCCTGTTGTCTCTGTCACTTTTGTCCCATTTGTCCCTGTCCCAATTCACTTTTAGAGTCCCATTTTTCTCTGTCTCATTTGTCTCAATTGTCCCAACTCCCAGTCCACATTCACTTTTTTGAGAAGGTAAACAAAATTTAATAGGTAAACAAAATTTAGTTCAATATCAATTCTTGGCAATATACAATCAATTTATAGATCATGAAAATATTTTATATCTACGAAATAGTGCTGCCCTTATAAAAATTGTGCTCTGATAGTTAAAAATTAATAATGATGATATTCTGACTGTATCGACCAGTGCAGTTATTTCACAATACTTTCAAAGCTCTTCAAGTATTGGGACTAATTTACTTTTACTTATTTATAATGATCACGTAATAATAATACAGCCAGTCAGACAAACCAGCTCCACGCCCACAGTCCGCATATATGGGCAAAGAGACACTCCCTGTCTGTAACCTGGACAGTGACCTTTCTAAATCCAAACTATATTATATCTATATAGTATATACACCTATACAACTATAACATATACAATTCAAAACCTTTATTTAGACTCCCAAATGTCCCATTTGTCCCTGTCCCAATCCATGATTTCTTGAGCTCTTGAGTTTAGGACAGTGACCCCCTCCCCCCTTATATTTAACGCAACACTTATAATGTCACTTTGTTCTCTGATAACTAATGTTATAACTATAACTTACCTTATCAGACATAATTATCACGGACATTACTGTCACGCTGAGCACCTCAGAGTGAATATTAATGTCCGTGAAAATTATATCCGTGATTCTAATGTCCGTGAAAATCAGGTCCGTGATAATTGAGTCCAGTATTTCTCCATAAATACGGACGCAAAATTTCTGAATCCATCTCTTTGAACGTACAAATAATGAAATTCTCCAGGAAATTCATACTCAGTGACTGCGATTTGAAAATTCATCATAATTTATTTTAATTAAGGAAAAATATTGAAAAATCTTCTATTCAAATATTCAAATCGTGAATGAAAATGGGAAAACTCGAGTCAACAAGAATTGCGCCTGCATGCTCAATTCATGTTTGTCCCGTTGCAGGCGCTTCATTTCCTTCTCCATCCAACGTACAATTGAATTATCGCGCGCATTTGATGGCACGTGGGCGAATTCGGTCCGATACACGTGCCAAATAACTGCGCTCCCGCCAATTCGTAGAACTCTTTGTAGATTTGGCCATTTTGTTTGCGCGCCATTTCATTACCAATAGCCCCATTTTTGTTACGCATCACATTTTCTTTGATGTTGATATCGAATGACAAATCACAAACCATTGTACAATTGTTGCTCTTTCTGGTTCATGTTGTATCATATCGTCCCTTTACTGTTACATGATTTCAAGAGGTCAAAATATGGAAAAGATTGATAGGTACTTCATACTGTATCACGATTGTGATATGATTACCGAGACAAATTTTTCATCAAAAGCCATGGTCATTATTGATCACACTCATAATGCTCATTGTCAATTGTTTCTAAGCTACAAGATCACTTGAAATCCAATAAAAATTTAAATATTGATGAAGAATTTTGTGACAGCGTGACAGTTGATAGATATTTATACCTTCTTATCCAATATCCACGGGCCTGGGCCACGTCTTATCATTGACATTAATAAATCAAGTTTTAAAGTTTTAATTTAAAAGGAATCAAAATATTCAAGGTTAGGATCACCGGAGCATTGAACCCAAATAGCTGTAAGCTAGCTGCTGTGAGAACTGCACACGATGCCACTACACCAAACTGAGACAATTCACCGGCGCGAGTGATTTTATAAAGTTATAAAGGAGCGGTTGGTTAATGCACCTTGTGCCTGTAATGGTACCTTGTTGGCGAAATATCCCTCAAATATGAGGACATCTCCCTCAAATTTGTGGACATCTCCCTCAAATTTTGTGAACATATCTCCCTTAAATTTTCCGGGCACTTTCCAGAAATTACAGTAGTTGTATTGCAAATCTGGACCTGCTATGCACATATCCTATTTCTCACCTTCCCAAACACGATCTCTGCTTCTCTGCTAACCCTCTTATTTGCCTTTTTGCAAAACAAAAATTGGAGAGGGAAAAAATTTCGAGTTTGTGTTGAAAATTTGAAGTGGCAGAATATTATTTTATTATATTTTTAAGATGAATTTTTACCATCTACTTGTAATGCAATTTTACCAACTATGTACTGTAAGTCTGTAACTAACCAATCTGTGTGATTTAAGATTTTTGAGGGCGTAATTGTGCAGCATAGAGTAGTTTCGACTACTCTGCACGTGCCCCACTCATACTCTCATAGCATATGCAATAAGTTAGACTCTACTATGTTTATTTTTTATCCAACTATGATTATTCATACCTTTTGGTTGGGGCATCCTCATGTTTCATGAATTATTTTATATAGGGCAAATGACAATGTATAATTTGTTGTGTATCCTATTTGTGATTTTAAATAAAAAATAAATTAAATAAACAAAGCGTGAATATTATTTTCCATGAAGTTTTAGGTCCGTGAAACTAAAGTCCGTGATTATTATGTCCGATAAGGTATAATGTTCAAATTTGTTACTCATGAGCTTCTTTAATATGGCTAGTTGCATGACGTGACTGCAAAACAATAGAGCTACGTCAATTGTCAAATAATTCAACAATCAGAAGAAAAAATATGATAATTAGAAAAACAATTAAAGTGATGCTATTTAAGAGCCCTACAATCCTAAAAAGTCAGTCAGGCAAATTTGTTTTGCAGAAATGAAATTGATGTTGCTTTTAATAGGGATGCTTTTTTGTAGTTACTTTGCTAAAGATGTCCGCTTCTTCGATTACCGTACCAAACAAGACAATTTGATGCTTGACTTGGATGAGAGCTTATCACCTTGTAACAGTATTCCCCTTTATGGACACACAAAAGTATCCAACAGCAGTATTCTATTAGCCAATGATACCGAAAGAAGGCTAATGTGTCCCTTTCTACCGAGTTTTGCTACATGTACAAACTGGCGAAAGAACAAAATTCTAGAAGGGTGCTTGTCTGATGAGTGGTATTGCAGGGTTGAGCCAGTGCAACTGTGCAGTGGAGTATCCTACTGTCTGACTGATGAGTGTGATTGTCCCAACTCTAACACCTCCCTTTTTTACTGTGCTGATGGGCAAGGTTGTCTCGATTTCAGAAAGGTCTGTGATGGGAGATACGATTGCTTTGATAAATCGGATGAAACGGTCTGTGATGGTTTAGTCAGCTTCATCTGTAAGGGTATAAGCAATGAGATGCCACTTAAAGGTAATGTCACCAAGGAGTTTACATTTTCAAAGTACAAACTTTGTTCAGAACACCATGGATGGCAAACGATACCCTTCCTGAAACCGCTTTCAGATTGCAACTTTAACTCCCACTGTGAAAACCTTACCATGCCCGCAAAGTGGAGAGAACAGAGCACCTCGGAGGTGGGTATGAAGTCGATGCAGTGCATCAGTAACATCATACCGCATGTTGACGTAGACTCGGTGGAGTACATGAAGAAGAAAACGGACTTTCCGCTGCTCTGTGAGGAGCAATGCCAGGGACTATTCTCTCCTGAGACCTGCCAGCACATGGACTACAGCTCCACGGAGACCTTCATGGCATTCAAGTGTGCCACGTCGGGGTCAGTAGATGTAGCCTTTCAGGAGGTGGGCGTAGACTTTGTTTGTGATGGGCAGTTCGACTGTCGTGATAGGTCCGACGAGACTAACTGTTTGGGGCGATTCTATTGCACGGATTCGCAGTCAGGAATGATTTCTTGGGTACCTCAGAGTGCCGTTTGTGATAGCTATAAGGATTGTGAAAATGGAAACGATGAGTGTGCCAGTTGTGCTCATGCACAACTTTCTTCTGATCAGTATCTCGTTCGAAATCAAGCAGCCTTTGCTTGGCTTGTTTTCTCTTGCATCTTTAATTTAGTGATGAATATTGGGTCGATAAGGAAACATGCCTCTATTTTTAAAAACCAGCAGAACCATGTTAAAGTTGATATCATACTCAAAATTCAAATTGCCCTCTATGACACTTTGATGGGAATCTATCTCTTATCTTTGGTGATTGCGAATTTCATATTCTATGGTAGATATTGCAGGTTTGACAATTATTGGAGAGTCGGGTGGATCTGCAAAACTTTGGGGCTGATCTATAATCTCTCATCCCACGGGTCCCTCCTAACTGTTCTGATAATGAGCATTACTAGAGCCCACAAGTGCTCACATGGCTTCTCCCAAGGTATTCCCGTTTCTAAAGTTTTGGTTGCATCCGCTTTGCTTGGTATCCTGAACATACTTCACTCGGCTCTACCACTTGTGCCACTGGATGAAGTGCAGGACATTTTCAGGGTGAAAATAACGTTCTCAAAGTCCAACCCGTTCATCATGGATGATTTCAGCAACACCAGTCATATAGAGCGGATATATTCGCAGTACTTTGGGAGCAATGACACCATAGGATTATACGAAAAACTGGATGCACTTAGGTCTATTACAAACACCCCAGAGCTCTTTAATTATCATGAAATTTCCTTTTACAGCTGGACACCTGTTTGTGTTCAAGACATCTTTGGCTTCCGAAGGTCACTTGAAGTTTACAAAACCATCTACCTATTCGTCATTGTGATTGTACTGGGCACAATATCTGTTTTGTACAGAGTTATTCTAAACGTCTTCATCCGCTCACGACGGAAGATAAACCCGGCAAACAATAGCAGCGATGAAGAAATGAAGCTTAGGGGAAAAGTTTCCTTGATAATAGGAACTAAGCTGGTGTCTTGGCTAACGATTCTGGGGGTGATGGTTTACTACCATTTCACCAAGAAATACGTTCCTGATGCCTGGTTTCAGGTCATTGCGATCTGCATCATACCAGTTAACAGCCTGGTGAACCCCGTGTATAACAGCGATATTATGCAGGAAGTGAGGAAGATGGGTGAAAGGATGAGGACCTGCTTCTCAAGACCACAGGGACACAAAAGGGACGGGGAGCAAGGACGGCAGGAAGAGATAGAGCTAAGATCTCTGGAGCGGGATACTCAGGTAAGTAAAGAACACGTGGACGGTGAAAGAGACTCGAAGCAATAGAGCCGAGAAGAGTTGCCGTCGAGTAATATAAAGTAACATAACGAATAAGTGTGAAGTAACATGATTTATGCCACGAGCGGAGCGAGTTGCGAAAATCGCATTATTCACCGAAGCTGAAGGCTGAGTTAAATTTAATGATTTTTTTCAACTAGGGCGTAGCCCGAGTTGAAAACATGCTCTCATGCTATTACTTCACACTTATGAGTTATGTAACGATATCATTCATTCATTCACCAAGTTAATTAGGTTAAATACACACTGTGGGCACAGTTTCAAGGTATTCTGGACAGTCCACATCAAAAAAGGACGTTCTGTAGTATCACTATTTTGTTGTAGAGCAATTATCTACTGATCAGTAAAGTTAGCAGTGTGCCAGCTCTCCCAGCAGAAAAGGACGTTCTGTCGTATCACTTATTTGGCCCAAGTGTTGAATAAAACCATAAAAGCAAATAAAACGGTGTAAGAGTGGAGTAACATGGTAAAAGTGTGCAAAAACTCAAAATAACACGTTTTTATTCAACCGGTATAACCCTACCAATGGTGGAGTAATGGTGGAGTAATACGACAAAAACTCAAAATAACACGTTTTCATTCAACCGGTATAACCCCACCACATGGTGAATAATACAAAATACCACAATCTACAACTTTTAAGTTTTTAAAAGTTCTAGATTTGGTAGATTGTGGTTTTTTGTTTAACTCTGCTGTTTGGCATTTAAAAATTTACAAATAAAAGTTAAAAATTTATATTTTGGTCGCAGAAGATCCAACCTGATACTCTGATAGTATGAATTGAGACAATGTTCTGCTCCAGGTTAAATCGCTTAAATATCTTATTAGTTTATTGCTTTATTGGCTCATTCAGTTTTATAGACTGCTTACTTTCAATTCAAGTTAGCACCTAGCAGTACAGTAATGATAATACAAAGTTAAAGCTTTTTTATTCACAATAATTTTTCTTTTCAACGTTCTATATTCGTTTTACTTTAGTACTTCTTACTAAGCTTTAACTCACTGTCTTGAACGAGATGGGTCACTGATTTAGCTTGGTCTGCCTTGGTGAGGAGTTGGTGCATCAGCTTGAGGGCCTTGCTGCGGGCCTTGCCTCTGTCGTGACGTAGTTTAGCGGCAGACAGGAATGTTTCACAGGAAATCTGTGGAGGTTCATTGAGTGAGGAACATAGAGTTTTAAATGAGGTACGATCAGGATTCATATTCCAAGACGAAGGTGCATTGTACTACTTCAGAGAAAATAAACTCTGTGGCTGCTAATTCGAATAATTTGGCAAAAACCACGATAAGGTGCTTCATCTTGTTCCTCAAATCCAGGAAATTGCAAAACCTGAGTTTGGGGAATAAGATATCATATCTCTTTTAAAAGTTTAACCAAAGTTCCATACTGCTTTGTTAGGGTCACTCCCAATGAACTTGAAGAGATCGTCAACAGGTCCAGTAGAAGCCTCGTCTGTGCCTGACATGTTGTATCCCTGCTTCTTATCGGCCCGGGTCTTCCTTTTTCGGAGCTTCTGTAGATCTTGAGCAACCGTACGTGATTGCTGGTTCACCGAACTGTCATGGGAAAGGGAGTTTAGGGGTGAATTCTTGAGCAACCGCGCGATTGCTGGTTCATGAAAAGCCAGGCCATCAGTAAAGCAGTAAGGGGAAGTGGGGTTTTTGAGGATTGCAATTGTACTTATTACTTAGACTTCGCGGTTTAAAGTTAAAACTTTAAAAGGATTAAAGGATTAAAGGGATGGTGTAGTTTTGGGCTCAAAAATATATTTTGTTTATTTTAGCCTGAATGTTACCGGAATATCATATCGACAAGTATGTGATGTGTTTCATTCCACAATATGCGCCCTGTGACCACTAATTAATAGATTTGTAACGGGAAATTTATCATACAATATACATAACCGCAAGCCGAGAAGGCATGGGGTCCACCTTTCAATATGATCTAATGTGATATCACGCTCATGAATTGCATCATTATGGCGGAACCACATATGTGTATGCAACAAAATAATATTTGGCATGTCCAAAATTGATTGGGGAACCATAATCCATATCTAATTAATGTTAAAAACCAATGAGTTTCACATGATAACCTCATAACATCCATGTGCCTTTTCAGAGCAAAAATGGCAGCCTTAATTGAGTTATTCCAGGGCGTTTTTGTACAAACAAACGTGTAGAACCTTATTAGAGGTCATGAAGTAGCTATTTTTACCGGAATAAGATAAAATTAGAAATTTGCATCTGAAAACTTTACCATCCCTTTAAGGGGTAAATGAGGGAGAAATGGTTTAAGATGCTACGGGAAGTGAAAGTTTGAGAAGGGAAGCAATAAAGTAATAAATGATTAAATGCAAAGGGAAATAAGACTTTATACCTTTACTTAATGTACGTGTATAATAGTTAACTTCTATGTGTAGTTTTCCTGGGAAATAGTCTCTGGACTTCCTGACCGATGCAACTCACAGGATTTCCTGGTTCTCGGCGTGTTTTCCCTCGAGGAAGCTGGGGGCTGAGAAGGACCGGTTGAACTCCACTTCCTCCCCCTCGTCCTCCTGACTGTTGATCAGGTGGGCCAGCGAGGTGGTCCGCTCAAAGACAGGCTCAGTGATCACGTCAACACTCATCAGCACGGACAACCTCTCTCGGAGCATGCTCAGTAGCCACTTCGTCTGGAGAGAGAAAGAGGTTACATGGGTTAAGGTTAAATATCATGACAATCGATGGGAGTGGGGATATGACAAGAGAAGAAGAGAGGGGGTTTTCTCAAAAGGGGGGTATACCGAAGAAATGGGGTTCAAACTTTCAAAAGTAGAAAGTTGTGATACACCAGCCTAATGAAAGTCCCACCTTTGAAAGTTCCTCCTTTTCGACCTCCTTGTTAGCAATGAGTTCTGTGAGCTCCCTGACACTCGTTTCCCCCTCGCCACTCGCCCCCTCCTCCTCGTAGCCCACTCCGGTGATGAAGCACAGCATCTCCAGTTCGCCCTCCTTGTTCTCCGACAAGTGGTAGTTGGAGAAGAAGGTCTCGCTGGGCTCGCGGGACCCGGCCATCACTTCGCTCCGCTCCGAGTCCCAGCGCTGCTCCAACTCAGCTAGGTTCTGGAGCTTGCGCAGCATCGCGTTCAGACGTAGCAACACCTGGGGTTAGCACGGGTCTTACCAAGGTCAGAGGAACCGCAGATGTGAAATTTCTATGCAATATGCTGGTTGATAAATCATTTAAACAGCATGTGAAGTGGAAGATTCTTTATTCTTTCTGACGAATCCATCACCGTCAATATCTTATCTTGAAGCTTTGAAGTGACAAGCAATTCGAAATAAATTATCAAATCAACCAGGGCACGAGAAATCTAAAATTACTGAAAAATCTGAGGGAAACACTGAATATAATTCATTAATTCACTAACCTTGTTAACCAAACTGGAGGTATCATTGTCCATCTCAAACGTCTGTAAATCTATGTCGAAGTTAAGGTGCTTCATAGCGACTACCATCACTGCTATCTCTATCTCTTGGGGCTGCACTATTTTCCTAGCGGAGATGGCGATAGATTGAATTAATAATTGCATGAACTCAAAAAAATCAAACCTAATCCATTTGATTTTTCTCATCGTTGTCCACAGTTGGTACCTACAGTGATTTGGAGAGTGCTTTGGAGATCATACCACAATCAAATGTTAGATAAGTAAATCGTAAGATAACGTTTTATAATGTTAGCAAATTATCGCAAATGTTAGATAATTAGCACACATCCTGATGCACGCCTGTGTGTGCAGTGTAGAAGTGTACACTGGACACTATAATGTACATTGCGTACACAACTAACTTGAGTGAAGGTCTGAAGACGGGTCCTGGTTTCCCGCACACGATCCTCAGTTTGTCTATGCTCTCTGCAGTAACTCCCGTATCTCGGATCACACTGCTCACATTGGCTTCCTTCCAAACACACCTGAGAGAATGAAACACACCATAAAAACACGCCCATGTTGGACGTGAATAAGACGCGAGATAACTGATAAGCGCACGTGAAAGCTTTCAATCTGATAAGGGCGCGTATAAGCAGACAGGATAGAAACCCTGCGCGTGATAACTGCTTTGAGAAATTAGCGGTTAAATTTGTTTCATGAAATGTTTATTGTCAATTCCCTCTACTATTTCCAGATCTCTCCAACCTTTGCTTGTGTAATGTCTTTCCTCTATCAAATAATACTTAACAGCATGAGATAACAGATGTAAAAAATTCCAACCACCATCACCAACCATTTCTATGCAGTACAATGTATAGATGCACAGTTTTACTAAGATTAGCCGGTCCAGCATCATACAGCACTGCAATCTGCATCACATTCATGTATTTAGATATTACTTGTACTCGGTGTAGTAATATAACGTAAAATACAGTACTTAATACGGGGTATTATGTGTACGTTAAACTGTACACACAGCTCTCATTGTATATAAATTTGGGAACGAAGTTGAATATTCCTCATATTTTAACGTAAAAACCTGTGGTGTAGTATCACAATAGTGTAGGTCCACAATGCTCACGTCAGCCTACACGATTAATCCTCAGAAGATTAACTTACCGAATAGTCTGGTAGGTAAAGCACATATTTTGGAGGAAATCTGCAAAAATTGTTAGAGTTCTATGGACAGTTGTTATACCTTCTTTGGACCATTCTAAACGAAAAAAGCCTGGGAGCCAAATTTTTCAGATGGTGCTCGACCCCTTTTGGGCCACGCCCTTTTTTCTATCAGCGCACAATATGAAATTCCATATCTCGGTCTAGGAAGGTCGTACAGACTCGGTTTTTAGCTCAAACGAATCACAATCATCACATTTATTGACAATTGTCAATTAGAATATGCCCTAAAATGCACAGAAAATGAGTTATGGGCCAAAAACGTCATTTTTGGCCACCCGCAGGGTGGAAATTCATATCTCGGTCGGGGAAGGTCGTACAGGTTCCGTTTATAGCTTAAAAGAATCGCAATCATCACATTTACTTACAATTGTTTATAAAGATAAGCCCTAAAATGCACAGAAAATGAGTTATGGGCCAAAAAACCTTATTTTTTGGCCAACCGCAAGGTGGAAATTCATATCTCGGTCGGGGAAGGTCGTACAAATTCCGTTTATAGCTTAAAAGAATCGCAGTCATCACATTTATACACAATTGTTGATGAAGATATGCCCTAAAATGCACAGAAAATGAGTTATGGGCCAAAAAACCTTATTTTGGGCCAACCGCAAGGTGGAAATTCATATCTCGGCTTAAGAAGGTCATGAAGATTCCATTCATAGCTCAACAGAATCGCGATAACCAACTTCATATTGGAATTATTGATGAACATGTGCTCTAAAATCACCAGAAAACAAGTTATTGGTCAAAACTTTATTTTTGACCACCTGCATGAAGACAAATAAGATTTCAGGCATCAAAATTTGGAAAGTAATGCAGCATTAAAGTTCTCAGAATGCCTACAAAGCAACAAAAACATTGCTAGAAAATACCAATTGGAGCTACTCTATATCATGTAATGTTCTGGCAGATTATCCTTACCAACGGTGTCATCACGAAATACCTAGTCGATTGAAAACCTACCTTAGTTCAGAGCAATTAAACATCAAAGATAAAATGTATTTCCATTATTTGCTGTGAGTTTCTTGCGCACTTGCACTGGCCCAAACACTGCAGTTTAAGTGTACCACAAGTGCAAGACATACACTTGACACTTTTATTCAAATCAACTTGGCACTTGCAGGTCTTTATAAACTTGTTTAATAAATTTCACTATCATTCAAAATAGCCCAAGTAATCGACAAATTCCCATTATCTAATTTCCATGTACACTCTTCAACTGATGGCATGATCAACTGGCTGGTAGAATTACCCCAGATATGGCCTGCTTGATATTGGCATCTCCTGACATGTAGTTCGAGACAACCTTCTGATGGAGGTTATTCCTCAAATTATTAGTCGAAGATGATTTAAATAACTGCAAACGGTAGTTATTTAAAGAAACTCTGTCTCTCCACCATAAACCCACACAATAAACTTTTATAGTATTGGTAGGCAGTCCTTAATAGTAGCTTCAGATGGGCACCAGCTAAGCCTTTAAAATGCTGTGGTAATGTTGCTCTCAAATTGTGATTCCATCCATTTATTGAAAAGAAATTGTTTATTCTTCTCATGCTGAAGTAGAATCTGAGCCACTGAAAGTATGAAAAAACAGCATTGCAAGAGCATACTGTTCTCTTCCAATGTTTTGGAAGCATTCATTCATGTCGACACATCTTCGTTTCATCAATTTGATACCAACCTATCAAATTGTTGTGATGAGACGATCACTTTCTTTCTTTTTTTTATTTGAAGCGACAACACAGTCAAGTATTTGAGATTTGGTGCTTTTGTAAAAGAGGACGTCATTCTTCATAAGGCATTCTGGTCCACCTGGAAAAAGAAGTACATGTGTCAGTGCAATGTAGACTCTTATTGCTGAATTTAAGTCGAATTTGCGAAAATGGTGATCAAATCTGATAGCATGCAAGTTTATTTCCATTGTTTATTAAAAGATAAAATCAGATAATATTCAGAACATTACAGCAATACTATAGAACCCATTTCATGAGTGTCTTATACCTTATTATTATACAGAGACCCCTACCTGATTGTGTCAACATTGATTTCTACCTCTGCCCTATGGGCTGCTGATCTATACCAGATTATTCAATACATCCTTTGGGCTACACCCTCAGATAGTATGGAGATTGGGCCAGATAAGCGTGGGTCCATGTATTTTATATAACTAGGTTGCTCCAAACACCTAAATGACCTTGAACTCTTGAAATTCGTCGCAGAACAGCTCAAGAGCAAGGTTCTCATGATAAGTTGCAACACCACAAATATTTAAATATTACTTATGTTGCTGGAGGCAGAATTCTGATAGGATTTCGAACAATTTGTCTCTCAAGTCTTTTGGGAGCTTCAGACTATTCTTACTGATCTTTGTGTTAAACAAATCCAGACGACTTAACACAAATCTGATCAATTTGAAATCCTCAAACTGCTCTTTTCCAAGATCAAAAATTTTAGCCATGTCAGAAATAACTGGATTTTGGAAAATACTGTTTCTGTCGATGACTTTTGTTCTGTTCAATCTGAATGGTTTCTTGGTGAATTTCTGCAGTACCAAACGACAATCTCCAAGATATCTTTTGACAGATTGCATGGCTTCTTTTTTGCTTTAGTTCAGACATCCCAGTTGAACCATCTTTGATCCTGCTAAGAAATTCATGGACTTCAGGCATGATATTTTCAAGCTTACGAAGAAATCTTGAATTTTCTTTAAAATGTTCAATAAATCTGCAAACCCTGCTCTAGATTTATTAGTTTTATTGTTTTGTTCTAAGGCTTGATCAAATGCCATTCTGCTACATGGTGTTTGAGTTTTCTTGATTGAAAAGTATCCTTGTTTGAATTCATCAAATAATTTTGAATCTGTAACATTCAAAAGCTGTAGATTATGTAGGAAGAAATTTACGCATCTGGTTATAGAAATTGCTTGTAAGAGCAGATTCCAATAGCTACATGAGTTTTCACCACTCACCACAAACCAGCAGCGTCAACTCCAACCCATACCATCTTAGACAAATGTGAAACAATATCCAATTTTCGACCCTGAAGGTGGTCAAAATTAGGTTTTTGACCAATAACTTGTTTTCTGGTGATTTTGGAGCACTTGTTCATTCCAATATGAAGTTGGTTGTCGCGATTCTGTTGAGCTATGAATGGAACCTTCATGACCTTCTTAGGCCGAGATATAAATTTCCACCTTGCGGTTGGCCCAAAATAAGGTTTTTTGGCCCATAACTCATTTTCTGTGCATTTTAGGGCATATCTTCATCAACAATTGTGTATAAATGTGATGACTGCGATTCTTTTGAGCTATAAACGGAACCTGTACGACCTTCCCCGACCGAGATATGAATTTCCACCTTGCGGTTGGCCAAAAAATAAGGTTTTTGGCCCATAACTCATTTTCTGTGCATTTTAGGGCTTATCTTTATCAACAATTGTCTATAAATGTGATGATTGCGATTCTTTTACGCTATAAACGGAACCTGTACGACCTTCCCCGACCGAGATATGAATTTCCACCCTGTGGGTGGCCAAAAATGACGTTTTTGGCCCATAACTCATTTTCTGTGCATTTTAGGGCATATTCTAATTGACAATTGTCAATAAATGTGATCATTGTGATTCGTTTGAGCTATAAACGAGTCTGTAAGACCTTCCTAGACCGAGATATGGAATTTCATATTGTGCGCTGATAGAAAAAAGGGCGTGGCCCAAAAATGGGTCGAGCACCATCTGAAAAATTTGGCTCCCGGGCTTTTTCGTTTAGAATGGTCCAAAGAAGGTATAACAACTGTCCATAGAACTCTAACAATTTTTGCAGACAGATGTTAAACAATTATTTATTTTAGGTAAACAATTATTTATTAATTTTTTGGCACTTTCACAATCGATATATAGAATAAATATATTTTATATCTGAGAAATAGTGCTGCCTTTCTTTAAAATGAGCTCTGATGATCTAAAGATTGGGAACGAAGTTGAATATTCCTCTACTTGTCAAATTCAGCCCTATAAGCCCCAACTAACCTCTGCAGTAGCTTGCTCTGCATTAGGTCCCCACTAACCTCTGCAGTAGCTTGCTCTGCATTAGGTCCCCACTAACCTCTGCAGTAGCTTGCTCTGCATTAGGTCCCCACTAACCTCTGCAAAAGCTTGCTCTGCATTAGGTCCCCACTAACCTCTGCAATAGCTTGCTCGCATTAGGTCCCCCACTAACCTCTGCAATAGCTTGCTCTGCATTAGGTCCCTACTAACCTCTGCAGTAGCTTGCTCTGCATTAGGTCCCCTACTAACCTCTGCAGTAGCTTGCTCTGCATTAGTACTAACCTCTACAGTAGCTTGCTCTGCATTAGGTCCCTAACCTGCAATAGCTTGCTCTGCCCTATCTGCAGTAGCTTGCTCTGCATTAGGTCCCTAACCTCTGCAATAGCTTGCTCTAACCTCTGCAATAGCTTGCTCTGCATTAGGTCCCCACTAACCTCTGCAGTAGCTTGCTCTGCATTAGGTCCCTACTAAGTACTAACCTCTGCAATAGCTTGCTCTGCATTAGGTCCCCACTAACCTCTGCAGTAGCTTGCTCTGCATTAGGTCCCCACTAACCTCTGCAATAGCTTGCTCTGCATTAGGTCCCCACTAACCTCTGCAATAGCTTGCTCTGCATTAGGTCCCCACTAACCTCTGCAGTAGCTTGCTCTGCATTAGGTCCCCACTAACCTCTGCAGTAGCTTGCTCTGCATTAGGTCCCCACTAACCTCTGCAGTAGCTTGCTCTGCATTAGGTCCCTACTAACCTCTGCAAGAGCTTGCTCTGCATTAGGTCCCACTAACCTCTGTAATAGCTTGCTCTGCTTTAGGCCCCTACTAACCTCTGCAATAGCTTGCTCTGCATTAGGTCCCCATTAAACCATTAACCTCTGCAATAGCTTGTTCTGCATTAGGTCCCCACTAACCTCTGCAGTAGCTTGCTCTGCTGTAGGTCCCCACTAACCCCTGCAGTAGCTTGCTCTGCATTAGGTCCCCACTAACCTCTGCAGTAGCTTGCTCTGCATTAGGTCCCCACTAACCTCTGCAATAGCTTGCTCTGCATTAGGTCCCCACTAACCTCTGCAATAGCTTGCTCTGCATTAGGTCCCCACTAACCTCTGCAATAGCTTGCTCTGCATTAGGTCCCTACTAACCTCTGCAATAGCTTGCTCTGCATTAGGTCCCCACTAACCTCTGCAATAGCTTGCTCTGCATTAGGTCCCCACTAACCTCTGCAGTAGCTTGCTCTGCATTAGGTCCCTACTAACCTCTGCAGTAGCTTGCTCTGCATTAGGTCCCCACTAACCTCTGCAGTAGCTTGCTCTGCATTAGGCCCCCACTAACCTCTGCAGTAGCTTGCTCTGCATTAGGTCCCTACTAACCTCTGCAATAGCTTGCTCTGCATTAGGTCCCCACTAACCTCTGCAATAGCTTGCTCTGCATTAGGTCCCTACTAACCTCTGCAATAGCTTGCTCTGCATTAGGTCCCCACTAACCTCTGCAATAGCTTGCTCTGCATTAGGTCCCTTCTGCAGTAGCTTGCTCTGCATTAGGTCCCTACTAACCTCTGCAATAGCTTGCTCTGCATTAGGTCCTCTGCATAGGTCCCTACTAACCTCTGCAATAGCTTGCTCTGCATTAGGTCCCTACTAACCTCTGCAATAGCTTGCTCTGCATTAGGTCCTACTAACCTCTGCAATAGCTTGCTCTGCATTAGGTCCCTACTAACCTCTGCAATAGCTTGCTCTGCATTAGGTCCCTGCCAACCTCTGCAGTAGCTTGCTCTGCATTAGGTCCCCACACCAATCATGCAATAGCTTGCTGCATTAGGTCCCCACTAACCTCTGCAGTAGCTTGCTCTCTGCATGCGTATCTGCATTAGGTCCCTACCAACCTCTGCAATAGCTTGCTCTGCATTAGGTCCCTACTAACCTCTGCAATAGCTTGCTCTGCATTAGGTCCCCACTAACCTCTGCAGTAGCTTGCTCTGCATTAGGTCCCCACTAACCTCTGCAGTAGCTTGCTCTGCATTAGGTCCCCACTAACCTCTGCAATAGCTTGCTCTGCATTAGGTCCCCACTAACCTCTGCAGTAGCTTGCTCTGCATTAGGCCCCCACTAACCTCTGCAGTAGCTTGCTCTGCATTAGGTCCCCACTAACCTCTGCAGTAGCTTGCTCTGCATTAGGTCCCCTATCCCACTAACCTCTGCAGTAGCTTGCTCTGCGCATTAGGTCCCCCACTAACCTCTGCAATAGCTTGCTCTGCATTAGGTCCCCACTAACCTCTGCAATAGCTTGCTCTGCATTAGGTCCCCACTAACCTCTGCAGTAGCTTGCTAGGTCCCCACTAACCTCTGCATTAGGTCCCCACTAACCTCTGCAGTAGCTTGCTCTGCATTAGGTCCCCACTAACCTCTGCAATAGCTTGCTCTGCATTAGGTCCCCACTAACCTCTGCAATAGCTTGCTCTGCATTAGGTCCCTACTAACCTCTGCAATAGCTTGCTCTGCATTAGGTCCCTACTAACCTCTGCAATAGCTTGCTCTGCATTAGGTCCCCACTAACCTCTGCAGTAGCTTGCTCTGCATTGGGTCCCTAAAAACCTCTGCAGTAGCTTGCTCTGCATTAGGTCCCCACTAACCTCTGCAATAGCTTGCTCTGCATTAGGTCCCCACTAACCTCTGCAATAGCTTGCTCTGCATTAGGTCCCCACTAACCTCTGCAGTAGCTTGCTCTGCATTAGGTCCCTACTAACCTCTGTAATAGCTTGCTTTGCATTAGGTCCCTACTAACCTCTGCAATAGCTTGCTCTGCATTAGGTCCCACTAACCTCTGCAATAGCTTGCTCTGCATTAGGTCCCTACTAACCTCTGCAATAGCTTGCTCTGCATTAGGTCCCCACTAACCTCTGCAATAGCTTGCTCTGCATTAGGTCCCCACTAACCTCTGCAGTAGCTTGCTCTGCATTAGGTCCCACTAACCTCTGCAGTAGCTTGCTCTGCATTAGGTCCCTACTAACCTCTGCAATAGCTTGCTCTGCATTAGGTCCCCACTAACCTCTGCAATAGCTTGCTCTGCATTAGGTCCCCACTAACCTCTGCAATAGCTTGCTCTGCATTAGGTCCCCACTAACCTCTGCAATAGCTTGCTCTGCATTAGGTCCCCACTAACCTCTGCAATAGCTTGCTCTGCATTAGGTCCCTACTAACCTCTGCAATAGCTTGCTCTGCATTAGGTCCCTACTAACCTCTGCAATAGCTTGCTCTGCATTAGGTCCCCACTAACCTCTGCAATAGCTTGCTCTGCATTAGGTCCCTACTAACCTCTGCAGTAGCTTGCTCTGCATTAGGTCCCCACTAACCTCTGCAATAGCTTGCTCTGCATTAGGTCCCTACTAACCTCTGCAGTAGCTTGCTCTGCATTAGGTCCCTACTAACCTCTGCAATAGCTTGCTCTGCATTAGGTCCCTACTAACCTCTGCAATAGCTTGCTCTGCATTAGGTCCCTACTAACCTCTGCAATAGCTTGCTCTGCATTAGGTCCCCACTAACCTCTGCAGTAGCTTGCTCTGCATTAGGTCCCCACTAACCTCTGCAATAGCTTGCTCTGCATTAGGTCCCTACTAACCTCTGCAATAGCTTGCTCTGCATTAGGTCCCCACTAACCTCTGCAATAGCTTGCTCTGCATTAGGTCCCCACTAACCTCTGCAGTAGCTTGCTCTGCATTAGGTCCCTACTAACCTCTGCAATAGCTTGCTCTGCATTAGGTCCCTACTAACCTCTGCAGTAGCTTGCTCTGCATTAGGTCCCCACTAACCTCTGCAATAGCTTGCTCTGCATTAGGTCCCCACTAACCTCTGCAATAGCTTGCTCTGCATTAGGTCCCTAGTACTAACCTCTGCAGTAGCTTGCTCTGCATTAGGTCCCTACTAACCTCTGCAATAGCTTGCTCTGCATTAGGTCCCTAGTACTAACCTCTGCAATAGCTTGCTCTGCATTAGGTCCCTGCACAGGACCTCCTCCTCGCTAGGTGCCGGACCCTCGTACAGAACTCGGAGTGCGTGGCAGGACAGAGTGGAGAGTCCGAGGGCAGTGTCCGCGAGCACTGCCATCCCCAACATGTCTTCTTCTGCTGGAACATGGCCAATACTAAGAACTCTTATTAACTTGTTAAGTAGCGTCTCGTAACTTGGAGATTAGATTCTCATTTCAGGAATCACTATACGAAATTAGCCTCAATCTACAACTAACACAAAAACATCAGAAGCATGATTCCAGATCTGCCTACCTGATTCCTGGGCCCTGACAGAGCAGGCAAAGCCCCAGATGGCCCTGTCGGGAGTGTTGTGTTCGCGTCCACTCCGCATCTCGAAGGAAAAGGTGACAGTGTCGCCCTCCACTTTGACTTGGTCCGTGGGCCATCCCGTCCCCAGGACGCTCCTGCTACCGAACCCGTACGTGTTCCCGCCGTACTCAGCTACTTTGCGTGAACTCGTGCTCGCTCCCGCGTAGATTACCACCTGGCATTGGGCTAACGTTAGTATTTTAGTAGCTCCAAATCTCAGTAGGTACTCTGGACGATTTAATTAAGTTTTTTTTCAAATTATCATACTTCAGATTCTAATTTTTCCCGGTCTAAGTGCACTGAACTCGCCAAAACATACCTTATCATAGTCGTACTGAGTGGCACATCTGGGGTCGAATCTAAGGAAGAGGCTCCTAGCCCCGGGGATGGTGACGGTGTCCTTGAACTTGTAGTTGTCTCTGACCGGGTGGATGGTTTCCACTGTACGTCCTGCAGCCCAAGGGGCGGGCACTGAGAGGGAGGACAGGTACTCCTGGAACTGATCAGGACGCTCCACTCCGTCCTCTGAAAAGAGTGGTGAGGATGTGACTGAAGATGACGACTGAGAATAAGAAGTGAGGATGACGACTAAGGATTAGAAGAAGGGACTGAGGATTGAAAAGTGAAGATGATGATTGGTTATGGAGGAAGGTTACGGAGGATTACAAGTGAGGAGGACGGCTGAGGATTGGAGGCTGAAACGAGTTCGAGGGCATGATGAGAAGATGAGAAGGTTGATGGGTTTCAGTATATACTTGATAGGGGCTCTGTGGAGATTTCGCTGCGTGAAAAAAAAACTTATGAATCAATGAATCATATACTCACCTAAGTTCTAAGTGTGAAAAATGTATTTTTAGATCTACGTATTACAGTACGGAAGTACTAATCATGATCAGCGATTTTACCGTGTCTCAATAGTCAGTAGGAAATGCAAATTTAGCTTTGTATGAGATGCATAAAGTTATTTAATGTGATTCATGTTTGAGTTTACTATGACAGTGTAACTCTTAAGCATGAAAGTCATTCTATTGCTCTATTGGACGAGTATCATTCTTTTACGGATAATATTACGATACCTATGATGATGGAGTCAGAGGAGAGCAGTTTCATCTTCTCGTGGATTGCAGTAGCAGCTTTACACGCTATCACGCTCACGTCGCTGAACATCTGATGAACATGATGTGAACATGATGTGTGTCTTGAGGCAATACAATATATATTGGTCCAATTGGACGGAAGGATACGAAAGAGAAAGTAACTAAATTAAGGAACTAGCCGAACCAAACGAACCCACCCGAATGGAGGTGAATTAGGGTTAAATTAGGGTTAAATTCGCTCAAGATTCGGCTTGTTCCTGCTCTTAGTTTGGATGCCAGGTTCTCACTACTCCGTGTCTCTGATACCTGTAGTAGAGTCTGACTGAAGTTGAGAGTGTGTAGTTTCCTCTCACAGAGGAGACACAGCATGGGAGGAAGGATGAGACCCAGGACACTGCTCTTTATCAGGCGCTCCAACATCTGAAGACGTGTCTCTACGTGAACTGTCTCCAGCTCGTCTAGCCCAGCACAGACTGACAGCACTGTCTCATACACCTGCAGGGCAGGGGTACAGAATCTGTATTAATACAGATGCAAACACTTCTACAGACCAGGGGTTACAGATGCCTAGATACGTAGACTACAGGGGTTAAAGATGCATATACTTTTAGACTACATGGGTTACAGATATCTAGACTTTTACACACCAGGGGTTACATAATACAGATCACGGTTTTGCCTGCACTTGTAGACCCCCTGGACAACATAGGTTATAGAATACAGATAGCTTGTCTGGATGACAAATAATCACGTGGATAGGTGGTTGGCTGAAAAGCAACTTAATATCGGAACTGCTTGTAAAACATTACGAGTTTTAAACCACACCATTCATAAGATAACCCACCTTTTTGCACTGC
This sequence comes from Beroe forskalii, assembly GCA_011033025.1. Classification (NCBI taxonomy): domain Eukaryota; kingdom Metazoa; phylum Ctenophora; class Nuda; order Beroida; family Beroidae; genus Beroe; species Beroe forskalii. The sequence continues at coordinate 15,484 of WFMF01000526.1, read as the reverse complement.
TGTAAAGAGAACTTGACGTAGTTGAATAGCTCTGTGACGGTGTCTTTGTCCCCCAGATGAGAGAGGGAGTATCGGAAAAGGTAGGACTGTATGCTACCCAGGAGGGATATACAAGGACTACGTTGCTGAGGGAGGATGAAATCAGGCGTTACATGGGCCAAACCACAACTAATGTTCTATCTAGAGGACATCTAGAGTCTAGAAGAATAAAGTAATAAAGACGCTCTGAAGTTATTCAGAAATCATGTACTTATCATGCACTAATCACCCAATGGGACTGTGTCAGTGTGAAGACACCATGACAGAGCGTGCAGCTCTACTCACTGGCATGTGAGACACGAGAGCTTTGAACTCCTCGTTGCCTAGCGACACCACGTTACCCACGAGGGTGCAACTCTCGGCCGTGGCGGCGCCAAACACCGTTTCCACGATGTCAGTCTCGCACCACGAGCTTCTCTCCTCAGCAGGGCTAGAGTCCAGCTGAGACCTGGAAAGAGAGAAGATTTTAACCACCAAATAGCTGACACCACAGGCATATAGAGATATAGCTAGAATCTAGATACAAGGTTACTGTTTAACATGGGACCCGAAGTGTGCATTTAACCCCTTTTTACTTCTCCCTTTGCAACGTTTCCCACACCGTGGAGGATGTCTCATAACGGACCTGATGTGGGAGAATACACTCGTCTGTAGGATCTGACACCCTGCGTGGTGCGAGCCTCGGATGAGCTCCACAACCATGGTATGCTGGGCCTCCTCACTGCTGTAAAACATCTCAAAGCTGTGACTCAGGATCTTGCTAGCTGCCTTCAGGATAGCTTCACTGTAGTTACTGGACAAGATCTTCCAGACCTAGTGAGATGAAGCAGGTGGTTTGAAGCAAGGAAACTAGGTATTTCGATAGAACTGTTATAGGAGAGACAATGAGGATTTAGAGAGCTTTGAGTGAGAGCAGCGGATGTATGATAGGAAAGTTAGTCGAGTAAAAAGGCCTGAAGTGAACTCGACGGTCATGTGAGAAAGATACGGACCTTGAAAACCTTTGAAAAAGTGACTACATTAGAAACACCCACCTGTTCCCTAAGGGCTGTGATGCTGTCGACCAGGTCTTCCGACACAGAGTCGAGGCTCTGCATGCTGAGGTTAAGCAGCACCAGCACGCAGTGAAGCTGCTGCTCGTTACTTGTCACACTGGACAGGATGTCTGACAGCTGGGACAGGTAGCAGGGTGTGATGTCAGGCACCACCTTCTGTTCAGGGTTAGTCTGGTGACAACACGTGCTGCCTGGTGGGGAGGGGGGAGTTACAATGCAGGCACCACCTTCTGTTCAGGGTTAGTCTGGTGACAACACGTGCTGCCTGGTGGTAGGGAGGGGGGGTTACAATGCAGGCACCACCTTCTGTTCAGGGTTAGTCTGGTGACAACACGTGCTGCCTGGTGGGGAGGGGGGTTACAATGCAGGCACCACCTTCTGTTCAGGGTTAGTCTGCTGACAACACGTGCTGCCTGGTGGGGAGGGGGGGTTACAATGCAGGCACCACCTTCTGTTCAGGGTTAGTCTGGTGACAACAGGTGCTGCCTGGTGGGGGAGGGAGGGGGTTACAATGCAGGCACCACCTTCTGTTCAGGGTTAGTCTGGTGACAACACGTGCTGCCTGGTGGGGAGGGGGGAGTTACAATGCAGGCACCACCTTCTGTTCAGGGTTAGTCTGGTGACAACACGTGCTGCCTGGTAGGGAAGGGGGGGTTACAATGCAGGCACCACCTTCTGTTCAGGGTTAGTCTGGTGACAACACGTGCTGCCTGGTGGGAAGGGGGTTACAATGCAGGCACCACCTTCTGTTCAGGGTTAGTCTGGTGACAACACGTGCTGCCTGGTGGGGGGAAGGGGGTTACAATGCAGGCACCACCTTCTGTTCAGGGTTAGTCTGGTGACAACACGTGCTCCCTGGTGGGAGGGGGGTTACAATGCAGGCACCACCTTCTGTTCAGGGTTAGTCTGGTGACAACACGTGCTGCCTGGTGGGGGGGAGGGGGGTTACAATGCAGGCACCACCTTCTGTTCAGGGTTAGTCTGGTGACAACACGTGCTGCCTGGTGGGGGAGGGGGGAGTTACAATGCAGGCACCACCTTCTGTTCAGGGTTAGTCTGGTGACAACACGTGCTGCCTGGTGGGGGGGAGGGGGGAGTTACAATGCAGGCACCACCTTCTGTTCAGGGTTAGTCTGCTGACAACACGTGCTGCCTGGTGGGGAGGGGGGGTTACAATGCAGGCACCACCTTCTGTTCAGGGTTAGTCTGGTGACAACACGTGCTCCCTGGTGGGGGAGGGGGGGGTTACAATGCAGGCACCACCTTCTGTTCAGGGTTAGTCTGGTGACAACACGTGCTGCCTGGTGGGGAGGGGGGTTACAATGCAGGCACCACCTTCTGTTCAGGGTTAGTCTGGTGACAACACGTGCTGCCTGGTGTGGGGGGTTACAATGCAGGCACCACCTTCTGTTCAGGGTTAGTCTGGTGACAACACGTGCTGCCTGGTGTGGGGGGTTACAATGCAGGCACCACCTTCTGTTCAGGGTTAGTCTGGTGACAACACGTGCTGCTTGGTGGGGAGGGGGGTTACAATGCAGGCACCACCTTCTGTTCAGGGTTAGTCTGGTGACAACACGTGCTGCCTGGTGGGGGAGGGGGGTTACAATGCAGGCACCACCTTCTGTTCAGGGTTAGTCTGGTGACAACACGTGCTGCCTGGTGGGGGGGGGTGGGGAGGGGTCTGGTGACAACACGTGCTCCCTGGTGGGAGGGGGGTTACAATGCAGGCACCACCTTCTGTTCAGGGTTAGTCTGGTGACAACACGTGCTGCCTGGTGGGGAGGGGAGTTACAATGCAGGCACCACCTTCTGTTCAGGGTTAGTCTGGTGACAACACGTGCTGCCTGGTGGGGGGAAGGGGGTTACAATGCAGGCACCACCTTCTGTTCAGGGTTAGTCTGGTGACAACACATGCTGCCTGGTGGGGGAGGGGGGGTTACAATGCAGGCACCACCTTCTGTTCAGGGTTAGTCTGGTGACAACACGTGCTGCCTGGTGGGGAGGGGGGTTACAATGCAGGCACCACCTTCTGTTCAGGGTTAGTCTGGTGACAACACATGCTGCCTGGTGGGGGAGGGGGAGTTACAATGCAGGCACCACCTTCTGTTCAGGGTTAGTCTGGTGACAACACGTGCTGCCTGGTGGGGGAGGGGAGTTACAATGCAGGCACCACCTTCTGTTCAGGGTTAGTCTGGTGACAACACGTGCTGCCTGGTGGGGGAGGGGGAGTTACAATGCAGGCACCACCTTCTGTTCAGGGTTAGTCTGGTGACAACACGTGCTGCCTGGTGGGGAGGGGGGTTACAATGCAGGCACCACCTTCTGTTCAGGGTTAGTCTGGTGACAACACGTGCTCCCTGGTGGGAGGGGGGTTACAATGCAGGCACCACCTTCTGTTCAGGGTTAGTCTGGTAACACGTGCTGCCTGGTGACAACAATGCTGCCTTCTGTTCAGGGTTAGTCTGGGGGGGAGGGGTTACAATGCAGGCACCACCTTCTGTTCAGGGTTAGTCTGGTGACAACACATGCTGCCTGGTGGGGGAGGAGTTACAATGCAGGCTACCTTCTGTTCAGGGTTAGTCTGGTGACAACACGTGCTGCCTGGTGGGAAGGGGGGTTACAATGCAGGCACCACCTTCTGTTCAGGGTTAGTCTGGTGACAACACGTGCTGCCTGGTGGGGAAGGGGTTACAATGCAGGCACCACCTTCTGTTCAGGGTTAGTCTGGTGACAACATGTGCTGCCTGGTGGGGAGGGGGTTACAATGCAGGCACCACCTTCTGTTCAGGGTTAGTCTGGTGACAACACGTGCTGCCTGGTGGGGAGGGGGGTTACAATGCAGGCACCACCTTCTGTTCAGGGTTAGTCTGGTGACAACACATGCTGCCTGGTGGGGTGGAGGGGGGTTACAATGCAGGCACCACCTTCTGTTCAGGGTTAGTCTGGTGACAACAGGTGCTGCCTGGTGGGGGAGGGGAGTTACAATGCAGGCACCACCTTCTGTTCAGGGTTAGTCTGGTGACAACAGGTGCTGCCTGGTGGGGAGGGGGGTTACAATGCAGGCACCACCTTCTGTTCAGGGTTAGTCTGGTGACAACACGTGCTGCCTGGTGGGGGGAGGGAGTTACAATGCAGGCACCACCTTCTGTTCAGGGTTAGTCTGGTGACAACAGGTGCTGCCTGGTGGGGAGGGGAGTTACAATGCAGGCACCACCTTCTGTTCAGGGTTAGTCTGGTGACAACACGTGCTGCCTGGTGGGAGGGGTTACAATGCAGGCACCACCTTCTGTTCAGGGGTTAGTCTGGTGACAACACGTGCTGCCTGGTGGGGAGGGGTTACAATGCAGGCACCACCTTCTGTTCAGGGTTAGTCTGGTGACAACAGGTGCTGCCTGGTGGGGGAGGGGGGTTACAATGCAGGCACCACCTTCTGTTCAGGGTTAGTCTGGTGACAACTCGTGCTGCCTGGTGGGGGAGGGGGGTTACAATGCAGGCACCACCTTCTGTTCAGGGTTAGTCTGGTGACAACTCGTGCTGCCTGGTGGGGGAGGGGGGTTACAATGCAGGCACCACCTTCTGTTCAGGGTTAGTCTGGTGACAACACGTGCTGCCTGGTGGGGAGGGGGGGTTACAATGCAGGCACCACCTTCTGTTCAGGGTTAGTCTGGTGACAACACGTGCTGCCTGGTGGGGAGGGGGTTACAATGCAGGCACCAACTTCTGTTCAGGGTTAGTCTGGTGACAACTCGTGCTGCCTGGTGGGGGGGAGGGGGGTTACAATGCAGGCACCACCTTCTGTTCAGGGTTAGTCTGGTGACAACTCGTGCTGCCTGGTGGGGGAGGGGGTTACAATGCAGGCACCTTCTGTTCAGGGTTAGTCTGGTGACAACACGTGCTGCCTGGTGGGGAGGGGGGTTACAATGCAGGCACCACCTTCTGTTCAGGGTTAGTCTGGTGACAACACGTGCTGCCTGGTGGGGAGGGGGTTACAATGCAGGCACCACCTTCTGTTCAGGGTTAGTCTGGTGACAACACATGCTGCCTGGTGGGGAGGGGGGTTACAATGCAGGCACCACCTTCTGTTCAGGGTTAGTCTGGTGACAACTCGTGCTGCCTGGTGGGGGAGGGGGGTTACAATGCAGTTCGAGTTCCATACTTAGCGCGGTTGATACTAACGCAATCAGCATAGTTTAGGAATAGGATTGGTCATTTAGAATCTCGAGAGCGACGTGAGAATTCATCCATAACGCATAAAAATTAAGATAATAAAGTATTCAAAACTTAGAGTACATTTACCCCGTTGTTCCTGTACAGAATATCTGCGGTAGATCTGCAGTGGATCTGCGGTTATTAAAATGTGCTGTGAATCTGCAGTCCGATGTTCCGTAAAATCTGCGGTCATTAAAGTCTGCAGTGCAGATCGACCGCAGATCGACCGCAGATCTAGGGAATATTATCTGCTGTAGAAATCAACAGACTGAATCAGTAGATTCTGCGCTGCTCCAATTAAGTGGAGTAGTCACGCCCTACAGTAAAAACTCATTGGGCTTCCTTAGAATGTTAATTAGGAAAATGGGCCGTTCATGATTAATCAGTGAACGCTTCAGTTCACTTTCAATTTGAACGAAATTTCTGGGACCAGGGCAAATATGCCATACATCATTTCAGAATCAAATTACCCGAATGAATTGACATATCTATGCTATCAAAAGGTGATATTTTGAGTAACTACATAATATTTTGATAACTGGGACCCTCAATACCTATTTAAAAATGCGACGGAAAATGATTCTTCAAACGATCCAGAAACTGTTAATGCTAGGTTCCCAATCAAAACATTATCCTGGTTAGCTAGCCAAATTAACCATCGAGCGTGAAATTGCAGTACTTTCACTACTCAGTACTGGGATAACTGAATTATGCCAAATTAGTAAAAAACAAATGTGGTTGTTTTAGCACTTAGCACACATTGTTATTATTGCTGTAGATCTATGAGGCAATTGTTTACATTAGTACCTAATCTACGTACACATGCGATTATGTATTCCATGTAATCAAACATGCTTCACATTTGCCAATGTTCATTTGATATCAGAGTTGTTTTGACCTCCTGTTTCCCTACCATTTTCCTTACCACTCTTGGATAGACGCAAGTTTCATTTTATCTTCACTCAATTTCTGAACTCTGCTGACTTACCAATCCAATTTCAGTCCACTAACACGCTTATCTTACCTGCAGTCTGGATCTCAATCCCACTTATATCACTCTGCTCTCAATCCATATATAATATACCATTCTGTTCCTGTTCACGTATCCTCTGATACAGTCCATTTTATAATGACGTCTGGTCCTGAGTCCACTTTCCCTCAGATCCCCGAGTCTGCTTACGACTCTGAACCCAATCGAATGTCCATTTACCACTCTGATGCAGGTCCATTTAAGCCACCCTGGTCTCTTTGTGTAAGTACTGAGTTCAATTTCCACTCTAATTCCCGTCAATAAACCACTTCTATCCTGTAGTCTATTTTGCCAACCTGATTCATGATTTTAGTCCGAGTCCACTTCTTCCACTTTACCGTAACCATCCAAAAATTATCCCAGGTCCATTCGTCACTTTGAGAACACAGTCTTGACTCTGATTCCACTTTGCAATCGATTCCAGAACACATTACTATAATCTCAGTCAATTTGCCACTCTAATATCAGTCCTGGCTCTGAGTCCACTTTCTACCTGATTCCGTTTACTAACCACTTTTATCCCAGTCCTCCCGTCCATTTTTACTCTTGATCCCAGTCTGCTTAAAACTCTGAACCCAGTCAAATGTCCATTTACCCTCTGATTCTAATATGTATGGCAAGCTACCACTTTGATTCCATTCTGCCCACCTGCTTACCACTCTGATCGCAGTCTGCTTACCACCTGGAACTCAGTCCAATGGCCATTTACCACTCTGATGCCAATCCACTTAAAGCACCTCCTGATCCCAGCTCAATCTTTCATGCCCATTTTCCTATGATCTAACCATTTATCCCAGTCCATTTTTTGCCGGCATCAGATCGTATCCCATAAAGAATGTGGGTAACTTAGAGCTTTCTGAAACTGTGATGGACTTGCACTGGTAGCAGTTCGAGTTCAGAGTCCGAGGTGATGGGAGACTACACAGGATCCAAGTGTGGATCAAGAACCGGGGGGATGAGGTTAGGATGCCACGAGGTTTGGGTGGCACACATGCACACTCGAGGTGGACCGTACTGGGAACGGATTAAAATACCCTTCAACAGATTCTATCCCATCAAGTATGAACAAGCTACGAGACTCTTGCACAAACCCCCCATGATGAGGTTTTACTCATTGGGTATCTTCCCGTATGAGCAAATCCCAGGAGACTTCAGCCTTGAGATCGATAGTATTCGGGCCTTGAAGACATTTGTTGACCAAGATCAATTGTGGCTTCCTGAACATAACTATAAGTGGGTGCTGTCGGCAGGAATGACGACTGATGAAGAGGTTTTAGGAAAGTACAGAAAGTCGAAGGTGTATAGTAAACATGATCATATTCTGTACTAAATCCGTATTATGCTTCTTTTTCGCAAAATACTAGGTGTAGTAATTAATTAAATTAGAAGGCTCTATTAGGCTGTTATAATATATTTTCATTTTATGGTGTTTTATATTTTGTAATTAAATTTAATAGGTAAGCTTCACATGACTGTGTTTCATTGTTATTTGATTTTTCACTCGAGCTCAATCAATTTGTCTTTTTTTGGGGGGGGGAGGGGGGTATTTCCATCTTATCCTTTCGCTCTCTAGACCTACACGTCCAATTATTATTAAATGTTTAACTCAATAATTAGCCATAAACTTAAAGTAAAGACGATTAACCTTGCTAATTTGTTTTAATTTGTTCATAACTCACTCGCTTATGCTAGAGCACTTTTTGAAATTGAATTTCAACACAGTGGTATGTGATATGATATAAAATTTTCATTTCACCTTTTTGGGAAGTTTAGTATTATCATAACAACAAAATTTATTCTTTTGGAATACAAATACAGTCATCTTTTTACCGTAAAATTTGTACCGTAAAATTTATTTCAGATGGACATGGGACAATTGAGAGGAATTGGTGTATAATCTAATGTCACCTATGCTAGCATGAAACTTAATCAGGATTGTGTGTTAGTGGGGGAGAATATCCTGCTAGTTCCATACAGTAAGCACCATGTATCAAAGTACAATGATTGGATGTCTGATCAGGAACTCCAGGAACTAACTGCATCTGAACCTCTGACTCTAGTTGAGGAGTACGAGATGCAGAAATCTTGGCGAGATGATGAAGAAAAATTGACTTTCATAGCCCTCAAAGGTACTAGTGTTCCAAAGAGCAAAGAAGAGGAAGTTGCCAGGATGATTGGGGATATCAATCTGTTCTTCATATCATCGCCTGATATTGCTGAAATCAACATTATGGTCGCTGAAAAGAAGTACAGAAGTTCGGGATATGGTTCTGAAATGTTGTGGTTGATGTTGAGTTTTGCCGCCCAGAATCTATCAAACGTAGTAACATTCTCAGCCAAGATTTCGCAATCAAATATCGGAAGTATCAAGTTTTTTCAGAAGCAGGGTTTCCAGAAAACATCCAGTTGTCCTGTGTTCCATGAAGAGCACTATGAAATGCCTGTCAATGATCCTAATTTGATATCAAAGCGAGCGTCTTTGAATAAACTTAGCTATCCAACCTATGACTGATGTAATGTAGTCTGTAGTAATTTGGTCTTTGGGCTTTTGGGAGGGGGGAGACAACCCCTGACATTCGTTGCCTAATTTTGGTGCTTCCCTGAGACCGCAATATGGATGGTTGCCCGTTCAGAATCATTTTTGGTGGCAATAGGGGGTTTAATTTTAAGGGACATTTATTTTACCCCCAATCGGATAAATAACTTCCAATAGGGGGTTAAATTTGAGGGGGTTGCCCCCCTTCCCAATTCTATTTGTTGAGACACGCAGCACACAATATCATGATATATTGTACTCTTAGCTTTTAAGTTTGGAATATTATTTCATTTTTATTAAATTACAGGATGTACACACTGAATATGCAAGTTGATGCAAGACCCATTTTCGATTTAAGACCTATTTTGTGACCAATTTTAACATTTCTGTTCGTGAAATTGTTGCCAAATATGCTTACTGCTTCATAATGTGAAATCTATCAAAAATTTGATGTGGTGTGTGTATTTGTTGTTATACTGTGACTATAAGAAATATACTATCCATTTCACCGTTAAATTTGATAGTTTGAGTTCATCACTCTTAATTCCAAATATTTGAACGTAAACTGACTTCCTCTGCCTAATTAGTGCTCATGACAGCTGCTGTAATATCACCCGAACCTGAGGCACTGAGCAATGACTTCAAGGAAACCGTCAAGTTGCAACTTGATTGGTTCAAAGAGAACAATGATGACGAGGTTTGTGAAGGGCAGTTGAGTAGATCTAGAGGAAAAAATTATAAGTCAAGTAGCTTTTTTGGATCATAATATGTAATTATGTACCAATGAATTATGGGTGTGTCGAGCAATTGCTATATTTCCAGTATTAGTGGAAATATACTGTCGGTGGTAGTAATATATCGCTTCAGTTAAACCAAAGTGATGTAATGCTACCGCCAACAGTTATTGGTGAGGTAAGGGGTATGCTTATGATTGCGTCATGTAAATCTCAGGTGCTACGGTTTCCAAGTTCATTTGAAGTTCCTGAACAGCTCTACATAATTGAGGAGGCTAAGAAATTGGGACTTGAAGGCAAGAGCGTGGGCAAAGGATGCAACAAACACGTTTCAATCACCCGACCCTCAAACTTCACTGAGGTAAACTGAATTAGTTTTGAGCCATTTTGACCGGTCTTCTGGAACAAAATTTTCACCCAAATTTGGTAAAGATCTGATTATAAAATCAATAACTGAAATCATGAAATGGCCGGATTATTTATGCTATTTTCTCAATAGTTTTCACAATAGAATGCCACATGTTTAAGCTAATTAACCTGCCTACTGGACCACAATTAAAGTAAATTTGGTCCTTATCAATAGGGTTATTGTCGGTACTGAAAAATTCAAATGCTGAGATTGTAAGATTGAAACGATTTAGATGTACGCAACTCACTGTTAAAGTTATAAATCACTTTCATTGTAAAAAGTCTCTTCATTACTCCTACATAACTGATTTGGAGATGATGAAATGTACTGTTAGCATAGTATAAATCAGTAACATGAGGCCATCTCTTAGTCTGGTAGGTAAAGCACATCTGTCTGCAAAAATTGTTAGAGTTCTATGGACAGTTGTTATACCTTCTTTGGACCATTCTAAACGAAAAAAGCCCGGGAGCCAAATTTTTCAGATGGTGCTCGACCCATTTTTGGGCCACGCCCTTTTTTCTATCAGCGCACAATATGAAATTCCATATCTCGGTCTAGGAAGGTCGTACAGACTCGGTTTTTAGCTCAAACGAATCACAATTATCACATTTATTGACAATTGTCAATTAGAATATGCCCTAAAATGCACAGAAAATTAGTTATGGGCCAAAAACGTCATTTTTGGCCACCCGCAGGGTGGAAATTCATATCTCGGTCGGGGAAGGTCGTACAAGTTTCGTTTATAGCTTAAAAGAATCGCAGTCATCACATTTATACACAATTGTTGATGAAGATATGCCCTAAAATGCACAGAAAATGAGTTATGGGCCAAAAAACCTTATTTTGGGCCAACCGCAAGGCGGAAATTTATATCTCGGCCTAAGAAGGTCATGAAGGTTCCATTCATAGCTCAACAGAATCGCGATAAACAACTTTATATTGGAATGAACAAGTGCTCTAAAATCACCAGAAAACAAGTTATTTTGACCACCTTCAGGGTCGAAAATTGGATATTGTTTCATATTTGTCTAAGATAGTATGGGTTGGAGTTGACGCTGCTGGTTTATGGTGAGTGGTGATGTTTCATATCTCTATTGGAGTCTGCTCTTACAAGCAATTTCTATAACCAGATGCGTAAATTTCTTCCTACATAATCTACAGCTTTTGAATGTTACAGATTCAAAATTATTTGATGAATTCAAACAAGGATACTTTTCAATCAAGAAAACTCAAACACCATGTACCAGAATGGCATTTGATCAAGCCTTAGAACAAAACAATTAAAACAAATAAATCTAGAGCAGGGTTTGCAGATTTATTGAACATTTTAAAGAAAATTCAGATTCCTTCGTAAGCTTGAAAATATCATGCCTGAAGTCCATGAAATTCTTAGCAGGATCAAAGATGGTTCAACTGGGATGTCTGAACTAAAGCAAAAGAAGCCATGCAATCTGTCAAAAGATATCTTGGAGATTGTCGTTTGGTACTGCAGAAATTCACCATTCAGATTGAACAGAACAAAAGTCATCGACAGAAACAGTATTTTCCAAAATCCAGTTATTTCTGACATGGCTAAAATTTTGATCTTGGAAAAGAGCAGTTTGAGGATATCAAATTGATCAGATTTGTGTTAAGTCGTCTGGATTTGTTTAACACAAAGATCAGTAAGAATAGTCTGAAGCTCCCAAAAGACTTGAGAGACAAATTGTTCGAAATCCTATCAGAATTCTGCCTCCAGCAACATAAGTAATATTTAAATATTTGTGGTGCTGCAACTTATCATGAGAACCTTGCTCTTGAGCTGTTCTGCGACGAATTTCAAGAGTTCAAGGTCATTTAGGTGTTTGGAGCAACCTAGTTATATAAAATACATGGACCCACGCTTATCTGGCCCAATCTCCATACTATCTGAGGGTGTAGCCCAAAGGATGTATTGAATAATCTGGTATAGATCAGCAGCCCATAGGGCAGAGGTAGAAATCAATGTTGACACAATCAGGTAGGGTCTCTGTATAATAATAAGGTATAAGACACTCATGAAATGGGTTCTATAGTATTGCTGTAATGTTCTGAATATTATCTGATTTTATCTTTTAATAAACAATGGAAATAAACTTGCATGCTATCAGATTTGATCACCATTTTCGCAAATTCGACTTAAATTCAGCAATAAGAGTCTACATTGCAAATTGACACATGTACTTCTTTTTCCAGGTGGACCAGAATGTCTTATGAAGAATGACGTCCTCTTTACAAAAAGCACCTAATCTCAAATACTTGACTGTTGTCGCTTCAAATAAAAAAGAAAGAAAGTGATCGTCTCATCACAACAATTTGATAGGTTGGTATCAAATTGATGAAACGAAGATGTGTCGACATGAATGAATGCTTCCAAAACATTGGAAGAGAACAGTATGCTCTTGCAATGCTGTTTTTTCATACTTTCAGTGGCTCAGATTCTACTTCAGCATGAGAAGAATAAACAATTTCTTTTCAATAAATGGATGGAATCACAATTTGAGAGCAACATTACCACAGCATTTTGAAGGCTTAGCTGGTGCCCATCTGAAGCTACTATTAAGGACTGCCTACCAATACTATAAAAGTTTATTGTGTGGGTTAATGGTGGAGAGACAGCGTTTCTTTAAATAACTAACGTTTGCAGTTATTTAAATCATCTTCGACTAATAATTTGAGGAATAACCTCCATCAGAAGGTTGTCTCGAACATGTCAGGAGATGCCAATATCAAACAGGCCATATCTGGGGTAATTCACCAGCCAGTTGATCATGCCATCAGTTGGAAGAGTGTGGATGGAAATTAGATAATGGGAATTTGTCGATTACTTGGGCTATTTTGAATGATAGTGAAATTTATTAAACAAGTTTATAAAGACCTGCAAGTGTCAAGTTGATTTGAATAAAAGTGTCAAGTGTATGTCTTGGTGAACTTAAACTGCAGTATTTGGGCCAGTGCAAGTGCGCAAGAAACTCACAGCAAATAATGGAAATACATTTTATCTTTGATGTTTAATTGCTCTGAACTAAGGTAGGTTTTCAATCGACTAGGTATTTCGTGATGACACCGTTGGTAAGGATAATCTGCCAGAACATTACATGATATAGAGTAGCTCCAATTGGTATTTTCTAGCAATGTTTTTGTTGCTTTGTAGGCATTCTGAGAACTTTAATGCTGCATTACTTTCCAAATTTTGATGCCTGAAATCTTATTTGTCTTCATGCAGGTGGTCAAAAATAAAGTTTTGACCAATTTTTTTTGGTGATTTTAGAGCAAATGTTCATCAATAATTCCAAAATGAAGTTGGTTATTGCGATTCTGTTGAGCTGAATGGAACCTTCATGACCTTCTTAAGCCGAGAGATATGAATTTTCCGCTTGCTTTGGCCCAAAATAAGGTTTTTGGGCCCATAACTCATTTTCTGTGCATTTTAGGGCATATCTTCATCAACAATTGTGTATAAATGATGACTGCGATTCTTTTACTTCTCAAACGGAACCTGTAATGACCTTCCCGACCGAGATATGAATTTCCACCTTAAGGGTTGGCCAAAAAATAAGGTTTTTTGGCCCATAACTCATTTTCTGTGCATTTTAGGGCTTATCTTTATCAACAATTGTATGTAAATGTGATGATTGCGATTCTTGGCTATAAACGGAACCTGTACGACTACCCCCGACCGAGATATGAATTTCCACCTCATGGGTGGCCAAAAATGACGTTTTTGGCCCATAACTCATTTTCGTGCATTTTAGGGCATATTCTAATTGACAATTGTCAATAAATGTGATGATTGTGATTCGTTTGAGCTAAAAACCGAGTCTGTACGACCTTCCTAGACCGAGATATGGAATTTCATTGTGCGCTGATAGAAAAAAGTATGGCCCAAAAAGGGGTCGAGCACCATCTGAAAATTTGGCTCCCGGGCTTTTTTCGTTTAGAATGGTCCAAAGAAGGTATAACAACTGTCCATAGAACTCTAACAATTTTTGCAGATTTCCTCCAAAATATGTGCTTTACCTACCAGACTATCTCTCCCAGTGTGAGTCCCACAATATGAAGCTGAGAGACTCGAGTGTGTCGCAGATACATCTTCTGCTACGAGACCTTCCTGTCAAGCCGACAGAGATATCTGATCTCCAGGTACCAATTTGATGTGGTGATGAATGTTTTCAATCCTGAGACGGTACCCAAATACAAAATATGTTGTTGCAATAAATCTATCTTGACTAGGTAAGTAGGTGCTATACATTGTCTGTTGTTTTCAGGTGACGCATGGGGCTTTGGGTAAAAATCTTGGGATAAAAAGGAACGTTATCTGACTATCTGAGCAGTAAAACCCTGGCAAAATGATTTAACTTACAAAAGATAAACCCACCAAAGTTATGAACCAGACAAATGACCCAAAGAATGCAATTAGAACATTCCTTATCTCTTTTCTTCCCTCATCATAAACACATTTCAACAGTGGGCTATTCTCAGTTATATCTTCTTCATTTGGTATCACCTGGTCTTTTTCATTATCTTCCACTTCACTATCTGTGACAGAAACCGAACCTTCTGCTTCACCTCCTGCCAGTTCTGTTTCGCTGATCCTTTCCTTGGTCTTTTTTATTTCCTCATCCAAGTTCAATCTTGATATTCGGATAGTGGCCGAAATTAAACTTGCTACAAAGAAAGCCGCATATCCGAGATAGATCCCACTGACTACAAGGTCCGTGAAGAATATTGCACCCAAAATAATTGGCATTCCGATTCCATAAGAGATTATGCTCATGGAGACAGCTATGAATTTCTGTTTTCCAAATGTTGTTAAGATTCCTCGGTTTAAAACAACTTGTAGATGGTCAACAGGCACGAATATGGCGCTGAGCCAAAATGTTCTGCTAAATAGGGGGGGGGGCCAACCTCGAAAAACCCCGGGTGGATATAAAAATTGGCAAATGGGGGTTTAATTTTTTTGGGTTTAAGAGTTTAAGGAAACAAACTGGTAAAGTAAGCCGTTTTTCGGTCCGGAAAAATTCAGTTTCTCTCAAATAAATTTTCACTAGGTTGTAGATTTTCGGCTCTCTCAAATGGTACCATATTTGTTGATTTTTGGCACTTTTCTGAAATGGTACCATTTTTGTTGACGATATTCGACCCTTTTCTGAAATAGGTACCATTTTGTTGACGATTTTCGACTCTCTCTGAAATGGTACCATATTTGTTGACGATTTTCAACCCTTTTCTACAAATGAATTTTCATTTGCTGTGAAATGACCATTTTTGTTGACGATTTTCAAAATGGTACCATTTTTGTTGACGATTGACTTTTCGACCCATTTTCTGAAAATTAATTTTCATTTTGTTGACGATTTTCGACTAATCTGAAATGGTACCATTTTTTGATTGACAGAAATGGTACCATTTTGCAATCCTTTTCAAATGGTACCATTTTTGTTGACGATTTTT